>WTXD01000045.1:0-210407 GCA_022496205.1 Gloeopeniophorella convolvens | reverse complement strand
CCAAACGATTTTGCTCACGTAATCATATGTCGCACTTTTTATCTGCGGCTGTTGGTCCGTGCGCATGTTGTCCGACAGCTTGGTGTACTACATTTCCGCCGACAGCGCCAGGTCAAACCTGTGCACGTCAACCCTTCATCTCGACGAATCTTCACCCGCCGAGTTGGTCTCGCCGCTCCGAAATCTGCTGTCTTTTTGTTACACTAGCCAGCGCTGGCCAATCGTACTCAGTTCAGATTTTCGTGAGGTGACATGCGCATCGACATTTCAGCGAGCCTGAGGGCAGGTATTAGTATATTCTGGCTGGACAGGCCTGCTGCTGTGCCACGGCGCCGTGGCGTCTCGTCGTATGAACATCCTTCTGTAGCAGCTCTCGCCGGTTGCCGCGGAATTCCCAAGTTCATTCTCTTCTGGAGCCTGTCACAACAGCCTTCAACGTTGCTGCAACGTGTTGCACAGGCCTGTGACAGGTCACCGCCTTGAACATTACTATCTGGCTCGTCGCTGTCTATATCAGCTGAACAACCATCCTAGTTTTTACCCTGACGTCGTGTGGATATTACCCGCAGCATCACCCGGTCTCTTCAACTCATAGCACCTTCCTCATCTCTTCAACATGGACGGTGCGTGTCACGGAGAGCATGCACAGCCTTCGTATGCACTCATTATCTATTTAGGCGATATAGGGGGATACTTCGAAGTGCCGTCCGGTGCAGAACAAGATGCCACGAAGCGTCCGCCTGTTGGGACTTATGAGGGCCGACGAAGGGGCGGGTCCCATGTGGTTTACTGCCGCCCTGCCGACGATCTTCGCCACAGCATCCCAGACCCAAATTTCGTGCCAGTCCCGGAGTCTTCGATGGGTGCAAGCGCGGCGATCGATGCGCACGGAGTGTACGCGGGTCGCATCCGGATGGCGACTCCTCCAGCGATATCACTGCTGGTGGGGACCCTGAGCCCGGTTCATCCTCAGCGTGCGTGGGCTTGCTCGGTGGACATGCAACCGGCGCCTGACGTTGCTGCAGGAGCCTGACAGGTGCGGATTCTCTGGCCGCAGCGGTGGCCCCGACGACGACCACGTTATCACCGGTGCCGAGGACCTTGGCGACGCTGTTCCGCTCTCAGCGCGGGCGGATTCGTGAGTCTGTTCAGGTCGGGCCCCCAACTTGGGTGTCAGAGCGCTGAATGCTGCCTCCAGATATCAGCCACTAGATCTAGAGCGGCTCGCTCCCTTGGCCGCCGTCGACCCCTCAGACTTCCCCAGAGAGATGTTCTTCACCTACGTCCCCAACATCAAGCCTCGCAGGCGCACCACCCGCGCCCAGCTCAATATCCTTGAGGGCGTCTTTGTCACAGAGAGGAAGCCCCACGCGCCCAGGCGCCAAGAGCTCGCAAAGGAGCTCGGGCTGTCTCCCAGGGAGATCCAGGTATGTGCAATATTTCCTCGACGTTCGAGGCCCGCCCAGCTCATCGCCGCGCCGCTCCCAGTCTGGTTCCAGAACAGGCGCGCCAAGGAGAAAAAGTTCAATGCCAGAGCCGACCTCTCGTCGTGCTCTGCCTCGCAGGCGCCTAGCGCCCCCGCGTCCGCCGCCACCCCCTCTGACGCTACCCCCGACAGCGTCATCGACTCCTCGCACCCGTCCTCGTCCAGCGCGTCCCCCATCACCAAGCTCGACCTCGTCGAAGGTCCGCGAGGAAACAGTACGCCGTCCGAGGTCCCACCGGACTCGAACCTCGAACCTCCGCAGCGCACATCCAAGAAAGCTCCCAGGCACCTAGACTCAACGCTGTCTTCTTGGCTCAGGAATATGGCCCGGCTATCCCGTCTCATTGACCGTCTCCACGATCTCGCGTCCAGTGCACAACCACAGTATAGGCGCCAGCTAGGCGAACAGGTCGATGCACTGCGGGCGAGCTTCGACACACAGCAGAAGCGTTACACCGATTTTCTGAAGCTTACCGAGGAGTACGCCAGCAGGTACCTGCTCGACATCTCCGCGACGATCCTGCAACAGAGTTCATTCCTGGACGCGTTGGAGGAGCGGCTGGACATGGCGAAGGAGCTGCGGGGGCAGGCGGTCGCACTGCGGACTGCATATGAAGGCGGGACGGTGAAGGCGGTGAAGGACATCCGGACCAAAGGTAGGGGCTCGTCTTCGTGACACGCGCAAGCGGGGCACTGAGCTTGAGCATGTCACAGCTCTTTCCGAGCCGCTCCCACAGGACGTCGACCTACTTGAAGAGGTGGACCGCGTGCTCGTCGCCATTCGGCGCTGCTTCGTTGAGATGGACAGGTTTTGGGTCGACGAAGTGCGCCGGGTGTCCAAGGCGCTTCAAGACTGCCGGCGTGTGGATGAGGAGGGTCTTGGGCGTTGGAAAGCTTTCCGAGCCAGCCTCGAGCAGACCATCGCATCTTGGACGGTACAGCTTCTGCACTCGCACCCATCATTCCGGCTCTTAACTGTCATTAGAATACGCCATCTAAGGGCGACGATAGCCTTCAGTGGCGTCTGCCACCTGATAAAGCCAGCGGCGCCCCCACTGCTCCCACGGTTCGTCTACGTCTCCTGCACTGTGTGGCCGTGCTGAAGATATGCAGATGACCGACGTGGGTGCGATAGCAATGTCCCTGTCACCCGCCCTGGGTACGATGCGCTGCGCGCTGCAATGCGTGGGCGCGAGCGCGTCTGCCACGCTCCTCAAGTCGGCCCAGCAGTCTCTGATCTACCGCGCACGAGCAGAGTTAGCGAGGCATGCTGACTCTTGCTTGGGTTTCCTCCGGCGCTGCGTTGCATACGCAGAGAAGATGGCATTAGCAGGCGCCCTGCCGGTTGTGTCTCTCGCCCCAGTGCCTCGCGCAAAGACTTTCCAAGATATTCGGGAAAACTTTGAACATCTCAGCTCGGAGCTCGATACACCCCAATGGCGAGCAGAGAGCGGCCGGCACGCGATGCACGACCACTCCGAGACGCGCAATTTTGCCTCTGTCTATGCGCAGTCTTTGGCATTGCTCTGCAAGATGGACAACAGGCTAGGCGCGCTGCTCAAACACGTCGCGTCGTGGATGGCAGTACTGGACGCCCTCGACCCGGCGCCATTTGAGCCCACGCTCCTGCAGCTGCGCAAGACGTCCCGGGTGTGGCTGAAGAGGAGGAAATTCTTGCGCGAGATGTTGGTGGCTGCGGAGGGTGGCCAATTCGAGGTGAGAACCCGTGGAAACGTCGCGACTCGCCTGGGATCGATGGTGACGCGAGGGATGCGCGCTCTTGTTTCCTTCTCTTGATAGGTTTGTGATGTGCGTGAATATACCCGATACAATACGTATAGCATCGTTTTCGATTCTCGTATACCACTTCATCTTTGTGTACCATTTGAGTGTCCTGTTTTTGAGGTGGATTCATCAACCATAATGCGTTGTGTATGTCTTTTCAGAGGTCTAAAATGATCTCTGCTCGGATTTGAGAGCAATGTATAGAGTTTAAGAGGGAAGGTATTGAAGTGCGAGCCTCCCGGGCGCGCCTGGTGCATCGACATTCCAGCGAGCCTGAGGGTGGCAGGTACTTACTGGTATGTCCATCCCTCGCCGTGTGAACATCCACTGCAGCCCTAGCCGGTCGCCGCGGGATTCTCAAGTTCGTTCTCTTTTTGCAGTGCGGACCTGTGCATGTCACCACCTCGAACCGTACGCGTGCTACTGCCTCGTCACTATCTCCATCATTTGAACAACCATCCACTCATCTTCCCCCCAACGTCGTGCGGATACTACCCCCAGCACCATCCGATCTCTTCAACACATAGCGCCTTTCTCGCCTCTCCAACATGGACGGTGCGTATCACGGGAAGCATGCACAGCCCTCGTATGCGCTCACTACCTATATGGGGATGATACAGGGGAACGCTTCCAAGTGCTGCCCGCTGCAGAGCAACATACCACGACGCGTCAGGCTCAAACTTACGGCAGGGCCGTGGTTTGCAGCCGCCCCGCCGATGACCTTCGCCACAACATCCCAGACCCCATTTTCATGCCAGCCCCGGAGTCGTCTATGGGTACAGGCGCGGCGATTGGTGCGCGCGGGATGTACGCGGATCCCAATCTAGCTGGTGAATCCTCTGGCGACGCCACCGCTCGTGGGGATCCCGGTGGGCCCAGCTCATCCTCAACGCACGTAGGCTTGTCCGGCGGACTTGCGCCCGACCCAAGCAGAGACAAGATGCATCCAGATGTGGTCGCTAGGACACAGGAGGTGGCCGTCGCGGCACCGCCGCCTGTGCACGAGGCGCAGAGCTGGAGGGGCTACGCGAGGGCCGCGACGCGACGGCGCTCCGCCACCGTTATCGGCGGGGAGCTGGCGGCGCGGGCGCAGCCTTGGGAGCAGACAGGGGGGCAGAAGGAGGAGCGGGCGCTACGGCAAGATCAGAAGGCGCGGGTGCGGGCGCAGGCGCGGTTGCAGGTGCAGGTGCAGGTACAGGTACAGGTACAGGGGGAGATGATACGGCCGGTGCACCCGCCGTCCTTTTCGAACACGGCGTCCAGTGCAGCGCTGCATCGCGAGGAGCTCCCGACGGGCTTGCCCGCGGTGCTGATGCAGTGCTACTCACCCAGCTGCTCCGAGACATCGCCGTGCTACTGGCCTGCGTGCCCGCGCCAAGACAGGGTGCGTGCGACGCTCGATACACTAGTCCCCGAAGAACCAGCTGGGGACTCGGAGAGGACCGCCCAACTGGACGTGGAGGAAAAGGTCGGCAATTGACTCCAACTGCTGCGTTCTTGATCTGATCCTTTCAAAAACCAAACGTTATGTACCACGCGGCGCAGATAGGGCATCCCGCCCAGCGGTCCAATGTCGCTGCAGACCCCTCGAGATCCACTGTGTATCCGCACCCGGGGTCCGAACCACCGTCGGCGCAGCAACAGATATCTCTACAGGCCCTGAAACAGATGTTTGTAGGCCATCCGCGTGGCATGAAATCGAACGGCGGCAAGTCGCCTGGCGAGGAGGTACGTCACGCATCATCCGAATGCTTAGCCCCGCTTGCTTTGGTCGACTCAATTGGGTTTCTCCTGTAGCATGGGACATTACTCAAGAATGATCTCCCAGGCAGCGGTGATCCCCGGGACGACGTCGAAGGTCCACCAGAAAGTACTACGCCGTCCAAGGCACCATCGACCTCGTACCCTGATTCTCTGCAACGCACTTCTAAGAAAGTTCCCAAGCACCTCGACTCAACGTTATCTTCTTGGCTCCGGAATATGGCCCGGCTGTCCCTTCTCATTGACCGTCTCCACGATCTCGCGTCCAATGCACAACCCCATCACAGGCGCCAGCTAGACGAACAGGTCGATGCACTGCGGGCGAGCTTCGACACACAGCAGAAGCGCTACACTGAATTTCTGAAGCTCACCGAGGAGTATGCCAGCAGATACCTGGACGATATCTCCGGCGCGATAGAGCAGCAAAGAGCATTCCTGGATGTACTGGAGGAGCGGCTGGATAAGGCGACGGAGCTGCGAGGGAAGGTGGTGACACTACGAACCGCGTACGAAAGCAGGATGGTGAAGGCGGTGATGGAGATCCGAACGAAAGGTGAGGACTCGCCTGACTCGCGGGGAAGCAAAGCACTGAGTCTGGGCATGTCATAGCTCTTGCGGAGCCGCTCCCAAAGGACGCTGACCTGTTCGACGAGGTAGACTGCGTCCTCGACGAGATCCGGCGCTGCTTCGTTGAGATGGATAAGTTCTGGGTCGAGGAAGTGCGCCGAGTATCCAAGGCGCTTCAAGATTGCCGGCGTGTGGACGAGGAGTATCTACGGCGTTGGCAGGCTTTCCGAACCAGCCTCGAGCAGACTATTGCATCGTGGACGGTACGACTCCCGCACTCGGACCCGTTGTCCCAGCTCCTAACTGTCATTAGAATACGCCATCTCAGGCTGACGACAGTCTTCAGGGGCGTCTGCCGCTTGATAGAGCCAGCGGTGCTCCCACCGCTTCCACTGCCTCGTCCACGTCTCCTGCACAGCGTGACCGTGCCGAACCAATGCAGGCGACCGACGTGGGTGCGATTGCAATGTCCCTGTCACCCGCTTTGCGCGGGATGCGCAGCGCGCTGCAACGCGTGAACGCGAGCGCGTCTGCTACGCTCATCAAGCCAGCCCAGCAGCCCCTGATCGTCCGGGCACATTTTGAGTTCGTGAGGCACGCCGACTCGTGCTTGGATTTCCTCCGGGAATGCTCCGCCTACGCCGAGAAGATAGTAGCAACCTACGGCCCACCGACCGTATTACTCGCCCCAGTGCCTCGCGCAAAGACTTTCCAAGACCTCCAGGAAGACTTCGAATATCTCGGCTCAAAATTTGATACATCTCACTTACGAGCAGAAGATGCCCGGTACTCAATGCACGACCGCGCAAAGACGCGAAAATTCGCTTCTATTCATGCGCAGTCTTTGGCGCTGCTCTGCAAGATCGACAATACGCTGGGCACGCTGCTCGAACACGTCGCGTCGTGGAAGGTAGTGCTGGACGCGCTCGACTCTGCGCCATTTGAACCCACGCTCATGCAGCTGCGCAAGACGTCGCGAGTGTGGTTGAAGAGGAGACGACTCCTGCGCGAGATGTTGGTGGCCGCGGAAGGTGGCCGACTCGGGGCCGGAACCCGCGGAAACCTTGCTACTCGCCTGGGATCGATGGTGACGCGAGGGATGCGCGCTCTTGTTTCCTTTTCTTCATAATTTCGTGGTGCGCATGCATATACCCGCTGATACAATATGTACGACGTCGTTTGTGATTCTTGTATACCGCTTCATCTGTGTATACTATTGTTTGAGTACAAGATTTTTTGGGGCGGGCTGATAATGCGTTGTGTATGTCTCCTCGGAGGTCCAGACTTATTCCTGCTCGGATTCGAAAGTATATACGCCTCTCTCTGGAGTTATTGTTTGAACAAGTTCAGGAGGGAAGAGAGGCCCGAGTCCGAGCGCGTCAGTGACAGGGCAAGCGGAGCGTGTGGAAAAAGCTCGGTGGCGCCGTCTACGCCGGGCCCGCGCCGAACTCCGATCCCGCCCGAGCTGCAAGCGCGCGCATTCTGCTTGTCGCCCCACCAACGAACCAGCTCACACCCTCCTCCGCCCTCCGCCCCCTCCCACTCCTTCTCCCCTCCCCAACCCAAAAAGTACATCAGAAGGAGTAATGCTGCGCGTCTCAGCCCTCAGGTCCGCCCTTCGCACCACCGCGCCCCGCCGTGGCGCCGCGACGTCGACGCCGCCGCCCTCGCCGCTCGCCGAGGCGCAGAAAAAGGCGCAGGACTTGTTGTCTGCCGTCGGCGGCCGCCTCTCTGGCCTTCTCGGTTGTGCGTGCTGCTTCTCCCTTCGCGCCGTCATTCCAACCTCGCGTTGCTGCGCACCCCTCCTCGCTCCCCATCGCACGACTCCGATCCGCTGATGCGGTCCCCCGCATTTTGCAGCCTACCAGCAGCCCGTGCGGTATAATCTCTCCGTTGCACGCGAGGTCTTCAAGCACATCTACACGGCCGAGCGCCTGCAGCCCCCGCGCTCGCTCGACGCCGTGCGTAGCGCGTACTCGACGCTCTTTGCGCGTGGCTCGTCCGTCACGTTCTGGCGCGAGGCCGTGCGCAGCGGTGAGTGGGCGCGCATCGGCGTGTACGCCGTTGAGGCGTACGGGGTCTTCAAGGTGCGTGTGCGCGCGCTTCTGTTTGCTGGCAATGCTGACGTGTCTGGGGCGGCAGATTGGCGAGATCGTCGGACGCCGGTCGCTCGTGGGGTACAACGTGCAGTAGGCGCGCCGCCTGCAGGGCTCGGTCGGGCACGCTAGAGTGCCATCCCGTGCAATTAGACGGAGCTGTGCTGTGCGGACTGAATGCAATTCGCTTCACTTTTCTTTCGCCGCGCCGCTGTTTAATATATGCTACACTAAGTTAAGGTTATGCCTGTGGGGGCTGCCACTTGAGCTCAAGCACAAGTGTGTCAACGAAGAGTTGATGTCAAGTCAACTATACGCGGGAGTTTGGTTTGGCTTACCTTTGTCCCTATCACCGACTTACGCCCGAACAATTTCACATATCGCCGCCGCCTGCTTCCCACCTTGTGCTAGACGAGGGAAGTTCAGTATCTTTGCCGCTACCGCGTTACAGCACCGTGTGCAAGACTACCGCGACGGACGAGTTCGCGCTTAAGCTTTGGGTCGCACCACATACTTTGACGCCAAATGGGCAAACAACCGTCTATTGAAGTATTTAGCCCACCCACAACGATCCACCCACGCGGGCAGGCAAATGGCGAATCGTCGAACATACGCATATGACCGCCTTGTCAGGCTCTTTCTCGCGCTGTATGGCGCTGCTTTCGACCCTGTCTTCCTCGATGCAGATAGGCTTTCGGTTGCCTAGGGGTCTGCCTGCACTGCCGACCTTGCGCCGTGGTCGTGGCCGGTCTGGCCTCTGCAACCACCAGTGATACACAGCCCATCGTCAACGCGTCACTCGGTAAGCTTGAGGTCAATCCTGGCGCCCGCGTCGTTGGGTTGTCGTTGCCAAACTGCGCATCGCTGCTGGAACCTGAATCCCTCTGAGTAATCAACATGTCTGGGCCCACATGGAAGTTATGCGGGATGGGCGGCTCACGGCGGGCCCGGGCTCATGCCCTCGGGCTCGTAACGCTGATGTATACTGTTGCTACAGGCAAGTTCGCCTCGGGGAACTATCTGCGCCGACTCGGCCAGCGCATAAGCAGCTAAAGCCGTAGGATGCGTCGGTTCTCTCGCGCACGGCCCTCGACCCTTGCGTAGCAGATGTCGCGTCCATGCGGCATACACGAAGTATTGTAGTCGAGTGTAAGATACTTGCTGCTGACCGAGTTCTGAGCCTCCGCGCCGAGTCGGTCGGGGGCTGTGCAAACCGAGCAACCAACCTTCGCAGCAGAACGTATCCTTAGCCCCACAAGCACTGAGCCCGCCGCGCCGACCGCGACCTCCCGCGTGCGGTAGGCTATCGAGCGACCACGTGAGTGCTCCGGCTCGTCCATATACGCAGGTCTCGCCGCAGCCGGAGGCGACTCCGAGTGCGGGAGGAAGCCTGCCTTCCCGAGGGCGCGGGGGTCTGCACTACCAACTCATATACTCGCCGACTGGCCTTGTCATGCGCTGCCGAGGCGCGGAGCAGCGCTGCGCACATTTCAAAGGAACTCCTCCAGCTGCAGCCCTGTGTGTGCAGGGGGTGGAGGGATTATGGAAAGGGGTGAAACGGGGGACACCCCACTGCACCCCCTGGATTCCCTCTGGAAACCCGCCGACCCACTAAGCCAATGCGCCTAAGTTAGTAGCAATCGGCCGACTGAGCCAGCGTGACAGCGTGGGTGCCTGTGGGCGCCCGCGCACAGGCGCACCAGCTCGACGCGCTGGCGCAAGGGGCACAGCGTGCGCCTGGCGATCCCTTGGCCCATGTGAAGAGAAGAGCATGTGCGCCGTGATTGCGAAAGGGCGTGTTCCTGAAAAGTGAAAGTGTGTGCCAGGCGGCCGTTTAGGGCGTGCAATACGTTTCTTGGCCCCTGTGAACGCCGGCGCACGGGTTACGCTGCTGCCTTCGGTGGAGAAGGTGCGTGTACGGCACCAGGCGCGCAGGGGGCGCCGATCCCAGCCTCGAGCGCGCCTCGGCGGCCGACAAATTACGGTGCTGCGAAGATTTGCGTCGGGTTCCCCAGCGCGATGCACCGACGACCGTTCTCGCACGGCTGTCGAGGGGCGCACGATGCAGCCCACGTCAGCGCACTGGCATGCGCACACGCACGAAGTCCGACATCAGACTCCAATCGCTGCGCAATTTATAGCACGGATATGAAGGCACCGTCCCCGCGCGGCAGGTGATGCAACGCGCCGCGCTGCATGTGTCTGGCGGGGCACCGGCCGACCGCCGCCGCTGACACCGCGACAGCGAAGAGTACGGGACACGAGGCGGGCCTCTAGATTGTCCGGAGCGCGTGCACGGTTGTCAACTGGCAGCCATGCGCACCGAGCGCAGGCCGCAGTGGCAGTTGCGAGGGGGGGCACTCGGACGCCACGACGTGCGTGGCGGCACGAGAGAAGGAGATAAGGATGTCTGACAGCTGCAGACGGCGTCGGCACGCAGGCTCAGGCTCGAGCACAGGGCCCAGCGCTGCCAGAGCCTCCATGATCGATATACTTATACCGATGTGACGTGCGGGCCGGGGATAGAGCTGGTCGTCGTGGATCGCGCGACAGCGGCGACCGCGAAGCACGGCGCCGCGCGCGCTCGCGCGGCACCTCGCAAGCCTGGCGCTGCAGCCAGTCTCCACCGCCACCCGCCCCCGCGCGCCCCCGCGATGTCTGCGTGAGAGGATCGCCCCGCCGCACCGGCGGGGCGTGGGACGCGCCGCGCGCGGGCCGCGGGCCGCAATCACCATGCAGCGTGGCGCGAATCCGAAGCGGCGCAGGTGCGAGTATGAAACGGCCGACGGGGGCCCGCCTGGGAGCGCGCGGGCGCAGAATGGCTACATGCATGGGCGGGCGTGTGCGCAGAACGTATGTGCACGCAGGAAGCGTGCGGGTGTGCCTGCCCAGCGCAGCGGCAGCACCGTTAGTATAGACCTCGGCGTCATCGCGAGGCTAGGTGGGCCGCTGCTGTGTGAGGATGATGGAGGCGCGTTTCCTGGGTCGATAAGAAGCGGATGGGTGCAGGGGGCGCGAGAAGCATGCGCGCACGCCGGGGCCACTGCCGCCTGGCTGTCAGAAGTTTTAGGCTGCCCTGGCGAAGCACTGTCAACTGGTTATTGCATGCAAGATCCAAATATCCGGGGAAGGCGCGGTGCTGTCCCTGGTTGTCGGTATGTAGTTGGGCGACATCGCACAGTTGGGGAAGCGTTGCCAGGCGCTGCGCTGCCACGCACGGGTGTGCGCAAGGCACGGCGCCGCGCTGCTGCGCGATGATGGGAGTGGGAGGGGTATGGTCAGGTGGGGGTGGTGCGCCAAGGAGACGGGGCTGCCGTGTCGATCCCGAGGAGCGGGAGGCAATGTTTTGTTTGTCTGGGCACTCCGGAGACCGTTTGGAGGAGAGGTGGGAGGAGGACAGAGGGAGGATGATCGATGATTAAGAATTCTGGTTAGATCTGCCCTGGCCGATGGGAGCGTACGGCATGCGGGCGACCAAGGCGGTCATATTGGCTCTACTTGTCAACCGCCGTGGAAAGAGACCCCACGCGTGCGCACGCTGGGCTCGCCGTCACACCCTCTTCCGCAACCTATTTAACCGCGTTGGTTATGCCTACACTTATCGCCATCCCCGCATCCCCTCATCGCCGCCCTCGCTACCCCACGCACTGCCACTGCCATGACCCAAGTGTCCTCACATAGCTTTGTGCCCCCCACCGCGCTCAACGTGACTGCGCTCACGGGGCATAACGGTGTCTCCGTGCTCGAGTGCTGGGAGCTCGTCCCTGGCTTTGCCACCTCCTCGCAGAGCGGCACCGCCGGCGCGAGCATCCTGCAGCTCGGCAACCTCGCCAACGCGTCCTACTCGGTGATTCCGCCCAACTTCAACGCGGGTTTCCACAACGCGCCGAACGTCCAGTGCGTCTCCCTCCTCTCGCAGTTCCCTCTGACTCCTGACCGAACTGACACATGTGTGTGCTCAGGTGGGTTGTATTCATCTCTGGCCTGGCGCATATCACGCTCGCCAACTCGTCTGTCGACGCGTTCGTCGTCGGCGGCGAGAACGGCGTCCTCATCGCGGCAGACACGCCCGACGTGAGCGCTCAGGGCCACTCCACGGTCTACCCGTCGGGCGTCGCGACACATGCGATCCAGATCCCCACCGAGGGCGGCGTCGTCCCGCCGCACAACGTGCTCTACGAAGGCCCGTGCCGAACGCAGCAGCAGCAGTCGCGCCGCGGTCTCAACGAGCTCGACTAGACCGTATCTCTCCTCTCTCCTTCCTCCTTGGGTTTGTTGGTTGCCGTCTCGTACGTTTAGTTTTCCCCGGAGGTCAGTCTTCCCACCCGCTCGCACAGTCATATCGCGCGCATCACGAGTGCTGCAGTGCTGACTGTGTTCCGATTCCCAGCGCATCGCATACCACTTACCTCACCATCACCTCTACGCGACGTGGCACGCCAAAAAAAAAGCGCGGGGGCTGAGAAGAAAAAGTCCCACCCCGCACTGGCGTTATCTTATCCGCCTACTTATATTATACACACTACCCCGAAGCTGCATTGCATCGCAATTGTACTCACGCTTTCGCTCTCGGCCGTACTTCTGACGTGTGGGACGATGGTTCTGGACATCTAGTTGATCACCTTGAGCGACGTCTGCTTTCTTTGCATTCGGGTTCCCTTCTGCAGAAGCATGCAGAACGACTGCCTTCTCTGATCGGATGAGGTCCGCTCCGGGGACCACTTGCCGACCGACGACGCACTTTGCATCCAGGGACCAGGCACGCTGCCTTGATCACCCACAACAACCTTCTGCATTTAACGTTCAATATCCCTTCGTTGAACGTTGCTTTTGCCCAGCTATATCGAACCCGTGGACGACCAACTGCCTGGCCACACAACCACGCCCCGCATCGAGCACGAAGAAGGCCCGACGCAGAAGGCAGAAGGCCGCGCCAGCGCCGCTGATATGATGATCTGCGGCGAAGCCGCCACCGCGCGAACGCAACATGTGAACTGGACCCACCCCTCGCCCGGCCTGATCCCGGCGCGTGCCGGGCCACGATCATGCAGATGCATGAAAGTTTGCCTCGCCACCTTCCCCAGGCGGCCGCTCCTCCGCTCGCCCATCCGCAGCGGCAGGGCTGGTCAAAGCAGGACATCAGCAGGCACAGCACCTACTTGCCCACTTCCACCTCCGAGGCAAGCCCTGCGCGTGCGCACGTACTTACATACATGCACAGGGGCAAGTCAGGAGCTACGTACGTCCCTGCGCTGGTCGGCAGGCAAAGCGCTTACTGCAAGTTACTTACTCCTGCTTTAGCCCGGTGCTGCATCGTCGCGCCCCGCCTGCGCCCCGGGTGCGGGCGGTGGCGTTGCTGCGATCGTCCGTCCGTCGGCCGAGCGGGTTAGAGGTCGCCTGATAAGCAAGTCGCGATGGTGGCGCGGCGGCTTCCCAGCAGAGATGCTCGCACTTGATGTGTGCCCAGCCCGCCGTGGCGATATGAGGCGCCGCTCTCTCGCCGCCATGATGATTCTTCACTGCCACTTGCTACTACCCTTGGATGCTGAAACGAGACCTCGGGGTCCGTTCGCATCAAGCCCGCAATTCAGAGGGCGGGTCAGTGATCGCGCGCCGTCCAAAATGTGCGTTCCCGCTGAATATCTCGATGATCGGGCCGGGGCGGTCGATCCGCAGGAGGTGTGTGCAGAGTGCAGGCCGGGGTGCACCATGGCCGCATGAAGCGAGCATGTACATCCAGGATCGACTCGACGGCGCACATGCGCCGTGCGCAGCTGCGTCGACTGGGGGGCAACTGCACGCCCGCCGCGGCTGGCACACCGGCGGCGCGACGCGGCGCACGTCGGCCCTGCACCGGCACCCCCGAGTTAACCCCGACAGTTGACCCCACCGTACCGCGCGCATTCACGCGCACGACCCATTGACACATCCTTCGGAGTCCGAGTCCAAGAACACATCAGTACAGTGTAAGCAAGTCGTCTCTGCAGGGCACAGTGCGTTGATGTGCCGTTCACATACTGCTCCCACGCTGTCACGTCCCTCCCTCCCTCGCGCTCGCTCGTCCTGCCAGATGATGCATCCCCAAGGACACAGTTGACACACTGGCAAGATGCAACGACCAATGCTGCATTCAACCTCCACCTTGACAACAGAACAGGAGAAGAGAAGACAGGCCCCGAGACTGCTTATATGCGCCATATAGCTATACTAGACCGCCGAAACAGTTTGATCGCTGACCGCGATTCGATGGATCGATTGTCACTACGGACAGCTGCGAGTCCGACAGCGAGAGGACTTTTAGAGTCAAGGGGCTCGTATGTCCATGTGAACGACTGTCAGCTTTACGCTTGGCGTCGACGTCTGCTGGGGAGACTAGACTTGTATGGGTGGTACGGTGCTTGGCCTGGTCCTTGGAAATCCTGCTATCGAAGCGCTGCAATTCAATATGAGCAGTTGACTGTAGTAAGTACTGGTACTTGTGTATAATTTGTAGTATATATGCGCCGCCGCGCCAACGCGGCGCGAACTCGAAGACATCGCTCTGACATGTTCTAGCCATGCCAAGTGCTGCGAACAGTGTTCGCGACTGACACCGGGTCCGGAGGGGGCGCTGAACCCTCTCTGGGGCGCCTCCCAACGCCCGCGGAAATCGCATCCTGCGCTCCCGGCGCGATCCCGCCGCCCCGCGTTCCAGCTGCGTCCATGCGCACGAGGCAGGCACGAGCTCCGAGTCGAGCTGCACCCAGCTGCACACCTCTGCACACTCAAACTCAAGCTCAGGCTCAAGGTTCCGGCTCGGAGCGTGCGCACTGCCGGTCACACGCACACGTGCTCGGCCCTCCCCCTCCCCAAGCACACCGCACGACAGTCGTTTTATACAAAGACACCCGTGGTCAGTAGCTTAGATTGCACAGTAATACTTAGGGGTAACCGGTAAACAATAGCAGCGAGGCGGGGCGGCGCAGCGCCCTACGATACACAGGCCATAAACGTAGGACAGTAGATAGTAGAGAGACAAAGCGGTAAACAACGCGCGAGGGGTATCGCGGTCCAAGAAGCAGCGCCGCCGGCAAAGGCGGCGGCGGCGATAACAGGTAAGGCAAATAAACAACAATGCAGAGCGTGCGGAGGCGTGAGGTGGGTGCGCGGAGGCGGGGGACGAGGGCGGCGTGCGGAAGACAGGGCGAGAGAAGAATGCGGTGGTGCGGGGAGGGGGGCAGGGGACGCGCGGGCGGCGGCGCGTGCTCACACCTCCTCCTTCTCCTTCGGCGGGTAGTTCGGCAGCGCGTCGATGCGCACGACGCCCGCGCGCGGGCGGCCCTCGGCGCCGTCCTCGCGGCGCACCTCGCCCATGCGCACCTCGGCCGCCTCCTTCGTGCCCGCGCCGAGGTCGCCCTCGCTGCTGCCCGCGCCGACGACCTTCGCGTACAGCTCGTCGACGCCGAGCGAGCCCGTCGAGTACGTCGGCGCGGTGCTCTTGCTCGTCTCGCCGAGCGCGAACGTGCCGCCGTGCTCGGTGAGCATGCCCGCGCCTGTCGTCGCGCCCACGCCGGCGCCCGTCGTCACGCCCGGCCCGCCGCGCGAGAACGCGCCGAAGAGCCCGGATGTCCAGTGCGTCGGGCGCGTCGTGCGCGTGCGGAACTTGAACGAGGACCAGCGCTGGCCGTCGCCGTCGTCTGGGCCTTGCGCGCCGCCTGAGCCGAGGCGCCGCATGAGCGCGGTCGCGACCACGGGCATGTTGGCGACGGTCAGCGACATGCAGTCCTCGACGAGCGCCGAGATGAGCACTGGGATGCCGCCCTCCTTGATGATGTACGCCGCGTGCACCAAGGACACGATCGTCGTGACGACTGCGGGCGCACGTGAGTGAGTGAGTACGTGCGTGCGTGCATGTGAGGTGAGGTGCGTACTCGAGGTGGAGAAGATAAAGATGAGACGGTAGCGCAGGCCCTTGTCCTTGATCCCGCGGATGAGCCGCACAGGAAGGAGGATGAGAAGCAAGTCGGCGACCACGTCGGCTGTGGGAGGGTCGCGGCGGTCGGTAACGATCAGAGCGCAGCAGGGTAAAACATGTACGTACAGACGAGCTGGCAAATGGCGACCTGTTTGGGGAGATGGCACTGCGGGCTGTCGCGCTCCTTCCAGCCGTCGTGGATGCCTCACAGGTCCAGAGGAGCTGGGCGAGGAAGAAACACAAGGCGGCGATGAAGAGCGCAGCCAGCCACTTGAGCCGGCGGCGCATGATGGGGTCGGGGTCGATGCGGATAATGGAGAACAGGATGGATACCCGCGCGGACCAGATGACGGAGTAGAAGGTCGCCGCCATGAGGTAGTAGGCAGCGACGCGGTTGAGTTGGGAGAGGTCCGATGGCTTCTCGACGTGCATGAACACGGAGCCAAACTGGACAATGAGACTATGGGGTCAAGCGTGTTAGGGACAGCGGGGGCTATGATATCGAGGGAGTAGAGGGCGTACTTGAGGAGGGAGAAAAAGGCCCAGGCGTCGTCCCACCAGTAGCGGTCTCTCCGCATCCAGAGGCGGAGCAAGGTCATGCATATCGCCACAAAGCCACAGACGGACTCGGTGACTGCACAAATGAAAGGAGATTAGAACAGGCATACACGGCAAGAAAAAGAGAGGACGTGCCCTTGATCTGGATGAGGGGGTCATGGATGTTGATACCCATTCTGACTGGAGGAAGGAATGACGGGGAGGGAGGGGGATGACCACGGGAGTCGCCTTTAGGGAGCGGGGGAAAGGGACTATGATGGGGCGGAGAGAGCGACGGGGAGTCGGGCCATATAAGACGAAGGGACGAAGAAGCACAGGCGGAGGAAGAGTTGCGCAAAGACGACCAGTAGCCAGGCGCCGGCGCATGTGCATGTGATGCTGACCCGCCCATCACTTGAATTGCATCTCCCTTCGAGCCGTCCTCTAGCCCGTACGTCTCCTCATTCATTCCCATCTTTCTTCCCCCGAGAACCCGCTCTCCTCTGCCAGCCATCCTGCTCTCGCTCCTTCGCTGTCCTCCCGCCGATATCAGCCCCGCCCGGCAACGTAGAACCCCCACCCCCACGTTTATCTCTCACGTAACTGCTCGCCTTGCCTTGCTCCATCCAAATCCAGTCGCCCCCGGACCGGCGCGCCAACCCTGAGATTAATACAATTGGCGGCATCGCCTCAGCTTGGCCTGCCCCAGGCAGACGCCTCCATACATACATAGCTCGTCGCATAGCGCTCCATGTACTAGTACCTATCTGTCACTAGTCAACCGCCATGCACGTCTGAACCTTCTCCGCGGACGCCAGCGACCAAGCCATGGCATGAGAACGCACCCCGGTGTCGGCCACGCGGGGCGGCTTCGAGCACGCTCGCACGGCCGCACAGGTCCCGGGCGTGCGCTGAATTATAATTGACAGCCTTCCTCCGAGGCTCGAGCCCGCTGCGCCCACCATCGCGCGATCTGCATCGATCGCCCACGCACGTCGTGTCGTGTCCCTCCTGCGCACGCGCGATCATCCGGTGACAGCTGTAGGCCTAAGCCACAACGACAGCTCGCTAGCCGAGTGCTGTGGCCCCGCGTCATCGTTTACATACATACACTGCTATAAACCTCCGGTTTGCAATCTGCTCCCGTCACGATATGTAGTGTCATGAAGAGGCCTACCCAGCGGACCCTTTCTCTTTCGAGCAGCTCGTTCTTGCTTTTCGCGGATCCGTGCTCCCCGGACAAACGCGTTCGGAGCCGCCGAATCCCCACACTCCCAGCTCTCTCATCTCCCAATCTGGGCGCGGGTCCAGCCAACACGGCCACACGTCGCGCCCGAAGCAGTTACATTGAGCCGCCCGTGCACTCTTCGTCTCTCGCTGATGTGACTTTGCCCGTTGACAGGCGTGCGACGCTCCCCGTAGTGCCTGCCACCTGCTGCATATATTCTCGCTCCCAGTCTCAGCGCCGCGAGAGCGCGCCCAGAAGCAGAAGGCCAGCGTATATATTTAGCGGGCTGCTGCAGGGGCCCCGTGCATCGGACGGTGCTGATAGATGCACTGATGCGACCCGGGAAGCGCGAAGGCGCAAGGCTAACGGCGGGTACGCTAGTCCAATCGTCTTCGTCGCTGATGATGATGGGGACGATCCCCCTACACAACCTGCGCAATCGTCATGCGCTGCACTGCGTCAGTCCGTCACCGGGCGAGTGCTTGCACCCGAGTACTCTACTGGTGGGACGGGGCGAGGGCCTGCACGCCGACAATCCCGCGCGCATCGCGCATATACTTCTTTTTCTCGTGCGCTGCACCACACCCGCGCTTCACAGGCACGCGCGCCACCCCGCCGCAGGCAACCGCCGCGACTGTTCTGTGTATCTTCTAATCCCCTGCCCCGCACTCGCTTCGCCATCTCAGAACACGTCTCGCTCCCCCTAGGTTCCTGCGCACGGACGCATCATGCGGGACCGCGCCGCGTGACTGAAACATACAGCACTGCCAGGGGCTTCCAGACGCGCGCGAGGCGATAGATTGCGCATGAGTGTGATTATCAGCAGTGATAGCGCCTGGGCCCCTGGTTCCTTCCGTGGTGCATCAGCTTCGCATGTCCGCTCCGCCGCGGGTTTCTCCCACGGCTAGCTTATCCAAACATCATCGTACCCCTGTGCGCGCACACAAAAGGTAGAATGTGGCAGCTAGCGGAGCCGTGGTGGTGTTTCAGCTTGACGTGTGGGCCTGATGGGAAGAAGGTTTGCTGGGGAGTGCTGTTGGTGTTGCGTGTGCCATTGAATGGCCTCGGGGAAATTGCGATCAACGGGGCCTGTCATGGAGACTGGTGGGGCCTGCTGCGAGCTTTGTGGCGTTTTGCTCGGCCCATACGCGCCGCATGCATAGACATATCGGAAGCGGGTGTATATGTATGCGGGCGGGCCTCAGAGCTCGATGGTCTCCTTGTGTTTGAACTTGCGCGACGCGCGGTCCGCCGCGCGGAAGCGGAACTGGTTCCCATACAGCTCAAACTCGATGTGCGGCGCGTCGAGTACCGTTGCCGTCGCGTCCGCTACCGGGGACACACCCAGCGTGCTGCACAGCGGCACCGCGAACGCGAACACCGCGCCCTGCTTCGGCACCACTTCCACCGCACTATCAGCCGAAGGAGAGGGGAAAGGAAGAGCAGCGCACGCTTAAGCTTGTCCGCGCGCGTGACGACGCGGAACGTGTTCTCGGTCTCCTGCACCACGATCCCCGCGAGCCCGACGAGCGCCGCGTTCTTGCTCCGCCGCACTGCACCTGTCAGTTCTCGTAGCCCTGCGGGTTCAGAGGGAGAGACGCACCCGTGAGCAGCGCGCCGTGGAAGTCCGCCTTGACCAGCTTCGCGTGCATCCCCGCCGCCTGCGGCATCGCGCCCGCGCTCGGCGCCGCATCGCGCGGCGCCGCGAGGCCCAGCAGCTCGGACATGTACCCGAGCCACAGCCGGTGCAGCGGGACGAACAGCGCCCACCTACCGCCCGCGCGCGTCAGTCCCCCCGAATATCCGCCGCCTTGCACGCCGCACGACGCACCTCGCCTCCTCCGGCCGCAGCCGCCAGACGCCCTTCTCCGCCGCTGCGCGCCGCCCGAGCTTCACGCGTGCCGTCGCGGGGTCCGCGCCGCTTTTTTTGGGCTTCGGCGCGCGCGGCTTGCTCGCGAGGAGCAGCTGCCGGCGGCGCACGCGCTCGTTGTAGAGCGCGTGGGCGCGCGCGGGGCCGGTTTGGGGCGCGAGTGTTTCGTGCACGAAGGTTGGCGTGTAGGGGTTTGCGGAGGTGAACGTCGCGCGGGTCAGATCGGGGGTCTGTGTGGATGTGGGTGAGCGAGGCGTAGGTGTGAGGTGGATGGCGCGCGCACGGGAGGGTTGTCGAGGATGGCGGGTTGGTAGAGTGCAGCCATTGTCGTGGCTGCTTCGTCAAGGGTGTTGTATGTTCTAGCAAGCAGCGGCACTATACAGAAGCTGGAGCCAGAAGGGATGTCTGGGCTGCGTGGTGGTGGGTGCAGACGAAGGCAAGTTAGGCAGGGGGATGAAGGATCCCGAGGCACGAGGGTTTGACGACGCGTCTGCCTCTGGGAGACTAAGGGGGGCTGCAGCGGGCCGTATGTACGCGAGGAGAGAGCGGAGGAGCAGAGTTACAAAAAGATTCGGATACGGGGAATCGAACCCCGAGCTGCCGCGTAACTCGTGAGAGGCGGCAATGTTAGCCGTTACACCATATCCGATTGTCAGTTCCACGCTCAAGCGGCATCACGTCTCTTATCGGCCGCGGCAGGTGCCGCGTCGGAGTTTTAGTCGCCGACGTGTCGCGGACCCAACGAATAGGCCTCTGCTGAGACTGGACTTCATCAGCAAGACGGTCACGAATCGCTACCTATACTATGCCCTGTCGGCGCATCAAGAGACTCGGTTCAGTAATCAGTTTGCTATCAGCTTCCAAGAGCTTGGACTTCACGGCGTAGTAGTGCAAGGCTCCGCGTCATTCCAGCACTGTGACAATATGAGCTCAGCGCCGAGGAGACTGGGCGTAGCGCTCAGTACCAGTGCCCACTGCCCATGGTGACTCCGATGTGGCCCATCCATTCCGTACGAACGTGGTAAGATGCAGATGCTGCGCCGTATGGCTGTTTCGGGGTGCCGTCTCTTACAGCTGAATTCAAAACAATTGGCCCTTTTTCGACAGCCCTTCAGATCAGGCGGGGTTTAAACGTCAGCACATCCTCTTGCAAAAACTACACAAAGGTGTGGTTCACGCAGCGCAGTCATATTGGGCACCGGCCAGGTTTACTCGGTTGGTGTCGTTCTCGCTATCCAAAATACCTGCGTGTTCGTCTTACCTCGCGCACGGTCGAGGCCACCCCGATTGGATGGGGCTTATTTAAATGCTCCGCCTGAATGCCGTTCTGAACAGACGTCGGCGCGGGGCCAATGATTTTGAATTCGGCTGTACAGCTTAGTTTGTGAGGTGAATTTACTTCGCGCCTGTTCCGATGGTTCGAAGCGCGCGCCTGCCCATTGGCAGTTGGTGGAATTCACTGGAGGGCCGTCTGACGTCGTGAACTAATGTTCACCTTGTTGACACCAGAACCGTGCTTGATGCCTTGGTCCGGCTGGCGCACTCGTCCAGAGTCTGCATAGCTGCATGGGGGAGGTAATTCGCCGGTTCGGTGCCGGCCTTGGTGGATCCAGATGCCTGCTACGGTGGGGGTGACATCTAGGTAAGCGCCGGTTTTCGGGGGCGCTGCGAGCGTATTGGATGGTGGCTGATGTTATCTCCCACTGTTCCTGCTTTCTTCCAGCGTTGGTTCCGACGACGTTCCGCTCTCACCCACTTGGTCGCGGCCATGAAAAGCGTTTCACTCCGGCCAATCTCAGTGCGTTTGGGTTGCGCAGAGCCGCCTGGTTTTAACTATCTACAGCTCAAGCGCGGAGCGCCGCGTGTACTGCATGTCCAAACTGTATAATACAGCTCAGGTTTGCGACTTATGCCGGCACATTACCACAACCAAAGTTCTTCCACGGCTATCAATGGCGCGCGGATATGTGCACACGCTATACCGGGGCGTTGGCTGGCGCATGGATATAAGCGTAACCTTAGGAAGTCCTCGTGCCCCACCCCACCCCTCTCGCATCTGAAAGGTGTTCTCTAGACGAACCACTGTCTTCAAGAGAAGGTGCCTTTATCGGTCTTCCTTTCAGAGCTTTATGATCGATATTGTCCTGCAGTATGGAAGGAACCATTACCCCCGAGGATTTCTGCAAACATCTCCTGGAGTCAACTGAGGACCGTGATAAGGAGCTTGTCGACATATGGAAAGAGTATGCTGACGATGTCTTGGTTTTTGTACGGGTTTCTTCCCCTTTACTTTGATTCGCACTCATGCTCCCGTAGACCACCCTATTTTCGGTGATCGTCACCGCCTTCTGCGTCGAGAGCTATCAGCAGTTGCGGCGCGATCCATGTGAAAACGCAGTCTTTTTCCTACAACAAATCTCCCAGCAGCTCGCCGTATCTTCTAGCGGTTCGTCTGTTCCACCCCTCTCTTCACCTCCGGAATTCCATGCACCTTGGACAAGCATCCGGCTCAACATCTTATGGTTTTCGAGCCTCGCACTCAGCCTTACTGGGGCATTCTTAACCGTGCTGGTCCAGGGTTGGTCGCGGAGCTTTTTCCGCGTCACCCACAGAAGATCTTCCAACACGTTCCGCCACTGGCTCCGCCTTCGTACATTTATGTACGACGGTGTCATCAAGGTCAAGACGACATACATTTTCACCGCGCTCACTACCATCATCCACATCTCACTCTTCCTTTTCTTTGCCGGCCTCGTCGACTTCCTGTTTGCCTTCGAGAGCACTGTGGCTATTCCCGTCTTGGTGGTCGCGACTTGCCTGGGGGGCGCATATGTCGTATTCTCGGTCTTTCAGTTGATGGTGCTGAACTCCCCTTGTCGAACCCCACTCACACCCGTCCCATGGCACCGGCAGATTGCTTGGTTAGCGGCGCGGGGTGGTTTTGCGTGCCTTTTCGGTACGTCGGGAGACGTATGGCCCAACTCCGGGACTCGGACCGGCGGTGGCGATGGGCCTACGACGGAACGAAATTCCCTTCTTTCTACTACAAGTTCAAAAAGCGGCAAGGCGGTAACTTCCAGCGCATCATCGACTCTAGGAACACCGATACGAGTCAGGCGATGGGGAGGCTACTCGCCCGGGAGCTGGACGAGGTGGAGAAGGATCAAGACGTCAAGACAATCTTTGAGGGTATCTATTCGACTTTCCTCGTTGACGATGCCAGTTACGCCCCAACGGTACGCGCATTCGTCTTGGACGAGCGCACACATAAAAATGGCGCCAAGCTGATGCGACTCATCCACTCCTCAACACTGGAGGACCTGGAGCTAACAAAAAATCGCTTGCTCGCCATTCGCGTGCTCTGGAAACTATCTGTCATGGATCGCGCCGCCTGGTTGTACTTCGCTACGCCGAAACCAGAGGAATACCAGAGGACCATAGCCTCCATTGAACCTTTTCTGGCGAACGACGATCCGAAGATCGCCATCACCGCCCACTGCATCCAAGCTGTGGTCTTGGAGAAGTGCATCTCGTCTCGGGCACGCGCGGACAGAGAAGTGGCGCGAACCTTCCTTAGCCAGCCGCCCCCTCCCGCCAATGTGTTGGCCAGACCCGACGCCGACGGCATCCGGACATACGGGCGCCTGCTCGTTCTCACTCATCTACTCAGCGGAACTGCCTACAGCCTGCTCAGCCTGAGCAAGCTGTCCGTAGAGGATATGCGACCTGCAGTATCCTTGATCGGAGACACCATAGAGCTTGTGCTTCGTGCACTTATGACGGAGCCGGGGGACAAGACCACGCAGCGGGACATGACGGACATTCTGAATCGATTGGATGACATCGTCAAGGGCACCTACCGCGCGTTGAATCAGACAGATTCGGACACGCCGTCGCCAAGGCTGTTGCCAGATATCAATGTCTTCATCAATCATGACCCGGGATTCAAGCTCCCTCGCGACAAATTTGTGCGCGACTTGTGGTGGACGTTGTGGAAACAGTCTAGGGTTGAGACTAAAAATAGAGTACCCACCTCACCGAGTCTTGCTTACCTCTTCTGGGTTGCGTTCCGTTCTGTTACTATACTGACAGAGAAGTATCATTTACGTGTAAACGGTGAAGACGCAGTGTAGAGGAATTGGGTGTAGAGGTTTCCTAGTTTCAGGCCTTATTCATATTTAGAAGTAGTATAAGGTACACCCAATAAATGATGGCGAAAGTAGTAGGTCGTTCAAGTTCGCCAACAGGTATGGACAGCGCATAGCATCGGCTCTGAGATGGCAACTTCGGTCTTTGGATTGGTCTTTTTGGCTACCCATTCGGCAGTGCGGAAGTACCGACGGGGAAGTCACATAGTAGTAGGGCGGCTGGAAAGGTTATGCGGCGGGACACTGACTTCTTTCCGTCTCCATTCTTGATCTACGAGTAGATACATATAAAGCGAGAATGATCCCTGGATCCATCAAACCTACAAAGCGTGAAGGATCTCGAACCTCGAAAATCCGTTGGTGGAGATCTATAACGAGTCTTCCCTATTGAATAGAATGGAATAATCATTGGGGCTCCCGATGACGAGTCCGTCCTTGTCAAAGGTTGCGCAGTCAGAGACAGACAAAGACGTCGACTCGTCGTCGGACGGTCGGAGCTCACTGGAAGATGCCACGTGATCGCGAAGTTCGCGCAGCGCGGCCTCTCCTGTGACGCGTGACGAGTCTCCAGTTCCCCTTTCCTCCCCCGTCTCCAATCACATCGGCGTTTGACGCCCGACCACGGCAGCGGGTCAACGTACAACCCTAGGTCATCCGAGACCACTATCAGTTCCTAACCTGTCCCTAGGGCCTAGTACCCCTAGTACTAGCAAGGTGATACAGGAGCTCAACTATCCGCAATACCATCGAAATATGACTATCAGAAGAGACACCACGAATCATCAACTCATTTCCTCTCCTCTAGATGGGAGCGTCATGAAAACTCTATGGCTCTCGTCACCAATACATTGAACTTGAAGAGTCCTTGGGAAAGGCGTGAGGATTTGATGAAGCGGAAACCACTAACAACGGAAAATTAACGCGGAAGGAGTTGTCCTATGCCTGGCTAAGGTGCGCATAGCATTGGCATTGTCTCGGTCCTCTCTTGTGTTCACCGTCAAGTCTTTGATACACAGTCCTATCCTCCCTACTTGAGGTGACGGTTAGGACCTACGTCCAGCGGCTTCAGGGCTGCGCTTCCCGCCGGTGTTGTACACCACAAATAGCGTACGTGTGCCATTCTACCGCCGTTGCTCGACTTCCTTGGTCTGTATACTCAATTGTGGGCCACACAGGGCTCCTCAGCTACGCTGGCGGGATCAGATGGTCTGCAAATTTTCTGGAACAACGCTACATGCGAATATCTGTGTACTCTGCTTGTCCTGAGGGTACGTTCTCGAAGTCCCAAGGCGTTCGAGGAGGGGTACTGCTGTACTCGGCGCGAGGACACCCTCACTTAGGCGCCGGAAGTCCAGTGCGCTTATATAGTGATGGCGATCCGGGTCTGCAGGTCGAACAGAGCAGCCCACGCGTACGACACTTTACAGACCACGTCTCTGCGCCGGCTATGTCACTGTCCCCCAATCACTCTGTTCCCATGCGCGATCGCTGTTTCATTGGAACGTCACCGAAGGTAGATCCAACTTTGCGTCGTTTGTCACATATCCTAATCCCTGACGTTTCAGTCATTAGAGCCTCCAGTGCCCTGGGCGCGCTCGCTTACCCTTGCGCTCCGTGACGACGTTCTTCTTGCAATTTTCGACTTCTATAGGTTGGCCGATGAATCTCACTGGACCTACCAGCGCGGCTGGTACAAGCTTGCGCATATCTGCCGGAAATGGCGGGACATTATTCTCACATCGACTCTTCGCTTGGACCTCCACCTCCACTGCTCCCCAAGGGCACCTATCGCCGATATGTTGTGCCATTCACCGCCCTTGCCAATCATCATCGATTACTATTCAGAACTGGAAGTCATGGATGCGCAAGATGAAGCCAGTTTTTTGGCCATCATTTCCCATCGCCAACGTGTGCGACATATCTCCCTTGGCCTTTTGACGTCCGATTCCTTGGGGCTACTCATGGCCATGGACGGTGTATTCCCAATTCTGGAGAGCCTCTCGCTCGCGTCGATCGACGGCACTGGGCTTGAGCTTCCTAAGACATTGTCAGCGCCGTGTCTTAGCGAGCTCTCGCTTCAAGGGGTCTTTATTCCACCAGGCTCTTCACTGCTTGCATCTGCAACCGACCTCGTCTCCCTCCGGCTGGAGTGCATCCAGATGACCTCTCATTTTACACTAGATCGCCTAGTAGCGCAACTTGCTCCACTGCGAGAGCTCCGGGAGCTTTCCATCGGCTTTCTCGGTGACGGCTGCGACAGTGCCAAAGAGGAACGACAACGGACCAATTCGCTGATGTCGTGTACAACGTTCTTTTACCTTTACAAGCTCAAGTATCAAGGAACCAGTGCATATTTGGAGGAACTCCTTGCGCAAATCAGCGCACCTCGTCTCGGAGATGTCCAAATCACCTTCTTCGACCGGCCCATTTTCGTCCTTCCGCGCTTATCGCACGTCTTCACCACGAACTCGGAACTGGTCTACAATACCGCCGATGTATCGCTCCGGAAGGAACAGGTCTCAATAGACATATCCCCCTTTCCCTCATTCAAAGTGCACATCCCCGCTTGGTACTTCGAATTCGATTGGCAGGTATTTACGGCCGCGCAGATGTGCAACACCCTTGCGCCCGTGCTGTCTACCGTCTCAAGGCTTACGCTCCGTTTCTACGCCACCGAGCTGCCACCGGAAGCATGCGGCGCCGCCAATCGTGCACACTGGCACTCACTCCTCCGGCCGTTCGTCCATGCAAGGGAGCTGCGGGTAGCCAGCGGGCTGGTAGACGAGTTATCACACGTGCTAGAACCAGACGATAACGACAACACGCACGTCACGGAGCTTCTTCCCGCACTAGAGTACATCAGCCCGATGGGTGTACCCTCCGCCGACGATCCATTCTCCGCGTTTCTCGATGCATGCAGGGTCGAAGGCCGCACAGTACCTTGGACTTCTGGCCATCGCTGGGTTGAGAAGACGGAGACAGACCCTTGTCCATCGCGGGCTGATGAGTCCCCTGCGTATATGATGGTATGCGCACCCTGGCGGCCGACGCAGGAGTGTCTTCAGCTCTGCCTCAGCTGCTACCTCCCACGGCGAATGGCGCGCAGAGGCGGATTATGCTAAAACTTCATCGATATGTACTGATGTTGCAGTCGTAGCAGCGACGAGTGCTTCTTTCTCTCGTAATGTTTGGAGGCTATGCGAAAAAAGGAGGTAATGGTATATACATCTGGCATTCGCAACCGCTGCATGGCTCGACGCTCAGAGCAGAGACACCTCGCGACAGAGTGAGCACTCTGGCGTCCAAGCTGAGACACGGCAGAGGGAAAGGTAGTCAGAAATGTATAGTTCACAGCACGAAAGACATGATGCGAACCTCATTATTAATACTCAGAGGGCGGTATTGAATTCCCACCAGGGTCTGGGGTGTTGTTGAGAACAGATAGAACAGAATGTTGGTGCCAACCCTCGAACGTGGGCATGATGGGGTATCGGTTGCGGTTGGAACTTTCATAGCAAAACCTGGGCACCGCAAAACGGAGGAAGTACGAGTCAAAAAGCCACTGCCCGGGCCTCACTCTTCGCGTGGCACACTAACTTATGGCCCACTATCTCTCGATCAATAATGTGGGCTGGCAGGCTGTGTTATCGCACAGCGGGTCTGTGCCCCGGCCCACGGTGGGGTCTCCTGGGCCGAGTACGGGGAACACCGGCGAGCGAGTGGGAATCATATTTGACCTCGCATTTTCCTTTCGGGGACTTCTGATGCGAATTTCAAGCTCAGAACGAGGTGCCGCTTGGTGCCGCGGACGTGGCTCTCTCAAGGCTCTCCCGGCCCCACATACTATCAGCCCTTTACTCGTACTATGTACACTCAGAGGAGGACCCTTATGAGACCTAACACACGTGGATGCGCTATACATGCTGTGCTCCTATGGTCTCCATTCCATGAATCCGACTGCATGGCTACCCCATGATTAGTATCTACCATAGTGAGTAGAAATGACACCAGTCTATATCCTACTTGGTCGCTGAGCGGGGCCTTCCGACCTAAAACTGCTGTCGACTTAGAACCGACCCTCTGGTCCCCGCTTACGGCCTCGATATTCTGACCCCCACTTAGGATTAGTACAATTGATTGTCAATCGATTGCCCCAACGAGTCGAACGCAAGGCAAGACGCCCAATGCCAACACCCCGCCAACATGGACCCATATCGCGAAGGAGATCACGATGATAGCCCGGACCCCACACCCGTCATCGTCCCTCCGGCTTCTCGTCGGTCATCGGTGCCCTCGCTGATCCCTGCTACCCCCATCCTCTCATTCCATGACGACGTTCTCCTGGAGGTATTCGATGCCTACAGGTTGAACGACGAGTATCATTGGAAGCACCAGCGTGGGTGGTACAGACTTGTTCATGTCTGTCGGAGATGGCGGCACGTCGTACTTGCTTCAGCTTCTCGTTTGGATCTTCATCTTCACTGCACCTCCGGAACTCCCGTCGCCGACATGTTAACACATTCCCCGCCTCTGCCAATCATCATCGACTACTACTCCGAACTAAAAACCATAACCGAAAAGGATGAAGATGGTTTATTGGCCGCCATGCCGTACTGCCACCGCGTGCGGCTCGTTTCTCTCGGCCTCTTGACGTCCAGCTCTTCGAGAATACTCAAGGCTATGGACGGCGCGTTTCCGATCCTCGAGAGTCTAGCACTCACCTCTGTGGACAATACAGGGCTCATCCTTCCGAAGACGTTCTCTGCGCCACGTCTGAACGAGCTCCTGCTTCAAGGGGTCGTCCTCTCGTTGGACACTTTATCTCTCACACCTGCAATCAATCTTGTCACTCTCCGACTCGACTGTATCCCGGAAAACGCCTACTTCGCCCCAGAACACCTAGCAGCGCTGCTTGTCACGCTACCTCATCTTCGCGAGATATCCATCGGTTTCCTCTGTTCGCCTCCCCGGCGAGTAAGAGAACCACACAATCCCCAAATAGTGCGCGCTACACTCCCGAGCCTTACCAGTATCAAGTATCGAGGGGGCAGTATATACCTGGACGCACTCGTAGCACGGATCAACACCCCGCATCTTGAGGGCATCCATTTTGTCTTCTTCAATCAGCTCACTCTCTCCCTTCCGCGCCTAACACGCTTCTTCACTATCACGCCGAAGCTTGTTCATCACACAGTCGACGTGGCGCTTCAAAAACATGCGGTGTCAATAGAAGCGTATGACACCATGCGGCCCACGCTTTCTATCGAAGTCCGAATCCCTGGAAACCGCTTCGACTGGCAGGTGTTTGCCGCAGCACAGATTTGCGGCGCACTGGCACCCATACTTTCCGCAGTAGAGGTGTTAAAACTCCGCTTCTATGCTCACGAATTGCCCCTCGAGATGCGGGGCGAGGTCGAACGCAACGTTTGGCACTCGCTTCTCCGGCCATTCAATCGGGCGGAGCAGCTTCGCGTGGCCAGCGGACTGTTGGATGAGCTCTCGCGCGCGCTGCAGCCGGATGATAGCGACGACGCGCCCGTCACGGAGCTCCTGCCTGCTCTGGGGGAGTTCTGGCCCATGACGGCGGTCCCCGTAGACGATGGGTTCTCTGGGTTCATAAATGCGTGCAGGCTTGAAGGCCGCGTGGTACCCCAAACACACTACCGTCCGAAGGCTGTTGACACGATTCAAGCTGCCGGATGATTTAGGGGGCAAGTCACCTTCCGCCTATTCCGACTAATAACAGTTGTTTCCTCTGACTTGAGAGCTGCTGTAATTTGCTTGTAGTGTTGTGTGATATGCTACAGCACTCAACTATGTTTCTATATTCATGCGATGTTCACATGTATCTGTGTTTAGATCTTAATGAAGGTACCCTTGTTCCGATGCCGTGTGCTGTGCGGTCCAAAGTACTATACGCTTTTACTACACCCCTGATGCATAACCTCAATACATCCGGTCCCGGCGTTCAGAGTGGCGATGGCTTTATGTCGGTCGGCGGTCGACGTTCGACGGCGACAACCCGAAAATGTCGCATTACGCTGTTCTACTCGGGAGCCGATGCGCGTGCATACAGAGCACCCCAACAAGTATCACATCACTCGCTCTTTACTTCCTTTGCCCCCGTCGACCCCCACAACAGCACCTGCCATCGTCTCGCGCAGCGCCTCGTACCGCTTGCGCTGCGCCTTGCTCACACTCGGCCCGACCTTCCCCAGCGCAGCCTCGAAGTCCTCAACCAGCACCTCGACACCGGTCGCGTCCTTCTCGGGCCCGTCCGTATCCTCCAGCGCACCCAACGCACGGCGCAACGCGCGCACGCCCGCTTCGCGCACGATCGCGGCGAGATCCGCGCCGCTGTAGCCCTCGCCGCGTGTACTGCCGAGCAGCTCCGCGACCTGCTCGACGGCCGGAGGCGTGACAGGCACGCGACGGCGCGCGAGGAGCGTGCGCGCGATCTCCGCGCGCTCCGCGGGCGCGGGCAGGTCGACGTAAAGCAACTTGTCGAGGCGGCCTGGGCGGCACATCGCGGGGTCGAGCATGTCCGGCCGGTTCGTTGCGCCGAGCACGAAGACGCCGCGCCGCGCGTCGAGGCCGTCGAGCTCCGTGAGGAGCGTGTTGACGACGCGCGCGGATGACTCTGAAAGCGCATCGTCGCGCCGCGGGACGAGCGCGTCGAGCTCGTCGAAAAAGATGATGCAGGGCGAGGAGGCGCGTGCGCGCGCGAAGACCTGGCGCACCGCGCGCTCGCTTTCGCCGACGTACTGTACCGCGTGTTCGTGAGACTTCCGGTTATAGATACATGTCAGGGAGTATTATGCGCACCTTGTTGAGTAGCTCGGGGCCCTTGACGCTGATGAAGCTGGCTTGGCTCTCGTTTGCGACTGCCTTGGCAAGCAGCGTCTTTCCGCAGCCAGGTGGACCCCATAATAGCACGCCAGCAGGTGCATCGATTCCGACTGCGCGGAAAAGCTCTGGCCGCCGAATAGGCTGCACAACGGCCATGTGAAGCTCGCTGCGTGTCCCATGCAGGGCCCCGACGTCCGCCCACGTAACATCTGGAACGGTTGCAAAACCTTCGCGCTGTGCAGAAGGTTGCACTTCCTTGAGAGCGAGCACGAAATCGTCTGCAGTGATGGACAGAGGTGCGAGTTGGGCCGAAGTGAGTGGTAGGGGGTGTGAGTTTAGGAAACGTGCAATCGAGGAGTGCGCAAGAGCAAGCTGGGAGAAAGGTGGTGTTCGGGCGTCGGCTGCGGGGGTCGCAGGACCAGGAGTGGTTGTAGGTACTGAGGGCGATGCATCTACCTGCATGGAAACGTCTATATCTTCAGTTGCGATGTCATCTGGGATGACAATGGTCCCGTCTGAGAGACCCTTGAAGATCCGCTTGACGGCAATGATACCTGCTGCACCCGTAAGTGCGCTGAGGTCTGCACCGACGTAACCCGGTGTAGCTTTAGCAAGTGCGTTGAAGTCGAATGCACCATCAAGGCGCAGTTTCGAGCATAGAACGCGAAGAATCCTGCCCAAATGTTGAAGACCGAAAGAGTCTAGTTGGTAGAGAAACGTACTGGGCTCTGGCCTCCTCGTCAGGGACATTCATCCCGATCTCGTGGTCGAAGCGCCCTGCGCGCCGGAGAGCGGGATCCAACGAGTCTGGTCTGTTGGTCGCGCCGATCACTATAACGGGCTTGTTTTCCGTCTTATCCCACGACAGCTCTAAAAGCAAACTACTATAAGTACCTGCAAGATTGCCCGGATATAGACTCACCATCCATGCACGTGAGGAACTGGGCAACTATTCGCCGCTCCATCTCTCGCTGTGCGCTCTCGCGTTTTGGTGTGATGGCGTCGATCTCGTCAATGAACAACAAACATGGCGCTACTCTCTGCGGCGAAAGAGGTGTTAAATGTGACTGATTATTGCGTTGGAAGACGCGGACACCACATACCTTGGCTTCTTCAAAGGTCTCGCGTAGCGTCTTTTCCGACTCACCCGACATTCCCGACACGATGGATGGTGCTGAGATTGAGATGAAGGGGACACCCAGTTCCTGAAACGGTGTCAGTTTTGAAGACATCACGCATAGTAAAGCATAGCTTACTCCACCAATGGCATTTGCAAGCATCGTTTTGCCACAGCCTGGCGGGCCATATAGGAGAACGCCACGAGGCGGCTGTACGCCAGTGTGCAGGTAGACTTCTGGATGCGAAAGGGGCATTGCGACTAGTTCAAGCAATTTCTCGACGCACGAGTCGACGCCACCGAGATCCGCGAGACGTGCACTTGGCGGCATGTATTCCTTTGCGATAGCGCCACCACCAGTGCGACTCCGTTTGCTACTTTCCTCTCCGCGTATTGTGCGGATCTTGCGCTTGCTCGGTGGTGCGCTAGAGGGCACATCCTCTGTGTTCACCGGAGCAGGCGTGATTGTCTCGGGGCGTGAGGGATCATCAGGTCCTGCGGAAGTTGTTGGCGGGGTGGGTGCAGGGCTGGGTGACGGTGGGGTGTGCGCCGCGTTCAGGTTGACTTTTCTCCGCTGCCATAAACCTTGCATGGATTTGTTGAGAGCATTGGGTCCCTGGCTGACTCGCCGTGAGTATTGAAAGAGATGAGAACAGAGGAAAGCGGGTAGCTGCAGCAAGTCACAACGTCGATGTCCTACGTTGACCCATCGCGTACACTTGCCGGACGAATGTATGGTGCAGATTGGACTCGAAATGATGCAGTTTCGACGAAGGACGTACCGATAGTGTCTCCATCCTTACACAATTCGAGGCCGCACGCCTGTAGTGGCCGTTCCGAGAGGATTTTAACGTGAAGAGGCAGATATATAGCCTTCAGTGTGAAGCGATAATCCAGGGGGCCCAGTAGAGCAACAAGGAAAAAGCTTGGCGAAAGTGAAGTGTATGCTCAAGAGTAGAGTTTCCCGACCAAATTTCGCGTCCAAGGGTGCGATCATGTGATGTGCACTCGACACCGAGCTCCGGTCTCTGCCGGCGCCGGAACCCCGGAGCAACGAGTGTCCATCAGCGCCCGGTCATCTCGGTCACGAATTATCCAAGTCGCCATCATGGTCGAGGCGTACCCTCGTCTCAGTTTCTCCTCTGTAGTCGACGTAAGCGGTATTCTTGGAACAAAACGATTGCTCCTCCAATAGTCTGTGGTAATGTTTGACCGCCGCCTTCGCCAAAGCTACTGGCCAACGCTCGGGGCACGGACCACACACTATTCGACAATACAAGCGACATTGACGCAGCTGCCACATCTTGTCTGAAGCCAAATCTGTGTCCCCGAGCACCCCGTAGGCCCTTTCGTCGACCGCGGAGGACTTTCGTCCTTCCGGTTGTGGGCAGTGTCGTCGGCTCCGCCATAATGTGGCAAGTTCCTCGCGCCTTGTGGATGACACCGACACACCTTTACTCGTTGTGATTATAAAACCTCTTCACCTTCCTCCCAATCACCTTGCCGCGTGTCCTTCACTCCGATCACCGTCTTTGCTAAGCTTCTTTCACCATGTCAACTATGTATCAGACACGCGAAGCATATGATCAGGTCCGTGACCGGCGCATCTCCCTCCGAGCACCTCCGGCGCCGAACCCGGTGAGCCCCTGGCCGAGAAAATGGGCTGCCGTGCTATACTGATAATACTTCAGTGTCCCGTTATGACGATCCCACCTGGTCGCGCTGCAGATTGGCACCAGGGCATGAGGGCATGGGAGGCACTTCCGCCTCCCAGGCACCTCCTCAGCGATGGTTGCCTGCCTCAGCCTCCTTGGGAGATCAACCTGCACCCTGACTACGGTACCCTCCCTGGTGCGCCGCTCCTGGAGGCGCTTCATGGCATCGGGATCGTCAATGGACACGTGCCTATCTATACGGAGCGGGTCGTAAGAATCAATATCTATGTACGCGTCCTATCTACGAGGCCGTGCTGTCTCACTAAGCCTGCACGAACCGCAGTGGCCTCAGGCGGGAAACAAAGGCGATTATGAAGAGTGGTTTGACAGCCCCGACATGGCATGTGCGCCGCTTGCCAATGTGGCGTGCATCATTGCAGAGCTCTATCGTGGTTTCTTCGAGGTATGCATTCATGTCTGCTTGCTCTCGCATCATGAAGCTAACACTCCGCTTATGTAGCGCATTGGGCGCACGGTCCAGGCCGCAAATCCGCGTTGGCAAATTCGCCAGCGCGATAGTGCTCCGGGCATCTGCTTCGGTCAGCTGCGCCTCACCCGCCTCTACTCCTATGATGGCGTTCATATCTACCCTGAGATCGTCGCCGTCCACCACCGGTGAAATGGGCATCCCTCGGATCCGCGGGCCATCCGGCCGCCGCCACCAGTCGCCATCACCCAGATTCAAGCACCCTCTTATGCTCTATGCTTTATGGCTTATGCGTATGCCCCTCCATCTTCTATGCCTTCCTATCTTTATCTCGTCAGTTATAACAATGTGTCTTCTCTTGAATGCCGAATACATTGACGCTTCCTATTACTTTGACCATCGACACAAACGTTGGAGGTCTCAGCTGTTGGACGTGGTGCTTCGCGGCGCCTGTATAATTAGTCGGTCTGCCGTCCAAGACAAACACATAGCTACGCATCAACGCGCCTCTGAGGTGGGCTTCTGCGCTCGTGAAGTGAAGAAAAAGGAGGCCGATCTGTTGCCATCGTGAATGCAAAGCCCCAGTTGACACGAATGATTACATAGGTGCCGCGTTCCAGATCGCGGGACATTGGCAGAGTTCAATATGTTCACGTTGCACACGCCAGAGAGAAGAGAGAAAGGAAAAATGAATTAGGTACACGCATCTCAACATCCAAGCAAAGACCTATCTACCCTTTCCGAAGCTAAGTGTTTGCGGCTCTGTATTAATGACTCCTGTACTAGTGTAGCGCTGCGCGGTTGTCTTTAACATAAACCAGAACAAGTGCGCGATCCACGCCGTCGCTGCTGCGCCATTTGGACCCAGCATCTATACCCATTGACCTTCAACCCAATCAAACGATCCGTCTGACTTCCCAGAGACGGATAGTTGACATAGGCAACAGCAGGACGAAGGGCGGTCACGGCCCGGGGACGACCGATCGCGCCCGGGACGTGGAGAGCGCGCACAAACGATGCCCCCAATGCACGAGAGCAACTCTGGCTGAGGAGGAGTCCATTGGGTCGTTGGAGAGTCGGAGCTGCTCCTTACAGCGCAACGTGGTCAGCATCTCCGGGGAAGGGGACAAGGGAGTGGCGAACCTGGATGGAGGCAGGCCGGAGAGACAGCTATCGCGTGCGGAAGAGTGCACCCTTCTACTCCAAAAGCTGGAAAATGAGCCATCAGTAAGACGCGCAGTGCACTCGTGTATGGCCCACTTACTCCCCCTGGAGCGAGGAGACTGGACAACAGAGTTGCAGTGGGTCATGGCGTCTAAGAGAGACGGTCAGGAAGAACAAATGCAGGGATGCGAACCCATGCATACCTGAACATTAAACGTTGAACGAGTATCGAAAGGAGTGAAAGGTAGTGATAAACGAGTGGAGGGTGGGGGCCACAGCAGTGACCCCGAAGAGTTAAACAAGGTAGGTGCAAATCAGCCGGTGAAGTGCGAGGAGAAAAGCTCGCAAACTGGGGGGTTTATATAGGCGGGCATCGGGTGAACCCATATCAGGCTTCAGGTGCCCTCAGCATCCTCGAGACAAGGAGTGCAAGGCGAAGTCCGGGAGGACAGTGAGTCCATCTATGGCGAACAATGACTTGTAACATAGCAATGAAGGGAGCTCTTACCCCCTATCGCTGATAAAGATGGCCGCGCGGCACCCCAGCCACGACGGAGCCTCCGAGGAACATGTGCACCGAGTTGCTTTGTGCCATGACGACATAAGGCAGCTCGATGCTCCAGGAACCATTGTCCATCCAGTCCACACCTGCGTTGAAGTCGGCCATGAGGTGTTCGCAGTCTAAAATTCAAACAAAGCAAAGACAAAGGAGCCGGCCGGCACACCCGCATGTAGTGCATGCTGGCAGATGCTCGCCTATTGAGTTCGCTACCCGAGTCAACGACGACCCTGAAACAAATATCGATCCTTGCAGCCCGCAGAGATAGAGGGTAGGTGAAAGGTAGGCCGGGAGTGCCACCTGCCAGTGGTGTGGGGGCGTTCTGGGGCGTTGCTTTCAGAGCCTGCCTGCAGTTCGGCCCGGAAAGAGGCGGAGGTAGTGAATGTCCGTCGTGGCCGACAGCCAATGGCGAGCGGTCGAGAGTGAGCGGGCGGGAAACACGTTTCGCCACCCAAGCCTAAGCCTGAGTCAACCGAAGTCTGGAGCAAGGCGTAGGTCAGCCCAACTCTGTGTGGAAAGATACAGTACTATATCGCTTGGAGAGCAGAGGCCCGACAACCCGATGGTCCGAAGCAAGTCTGGGCCCAAATTGGTTCGCACTGCGGTCGAGCTCCGGGCGGCAAAGCGTAAAGTAAAAGTTCAACTTTCGCAGCACGTGACGCTCACGGCAGAGAGTTCAACTCTCTCTGAGTCCTCCTCCGCACCCCCTCATTGACCTAATTTCCCTTATTTCCGCATCCCTACCATTCCTGCATTCCGCCATACCAACCCTATCACGGCCTATCACGACCCCTTCACTTGCATCGCTGCCTCGTTTACCCGATCGGCGTGCAGCTGCTATCCACGTTCTTTCCACACGGCGTTACCACTGCACCTTTACCTGCACCCCCAACTTCCACACGCTTGACGCTTCAGAGCATCTCTGATTTGCATGGCTGCGCCTACTCAACAGCTGCCCTCGTGGCTGTCGCGTTCGACGTCGACGGCTACGAATGCAGAGGGACAGCCAACTGCGACGTTCACGACAATTGTCAATCTACCCTTGACGTACTTTGGGCCCCCAGTGAGTATTCTTGGACCTCTTTGCCAATAGTTTTAGGAATATTGCGTGGAGGAGTCGCGCATAAGGAGACCCGCCTGGTGGTACCAAATGGCGAGGCGTCGTTCAGCATGGTACGCGGTCGGGATGCACTCATGCTGCGGCCTCCGTCCTGGGCACCCTACCCATACACCGCCTCCACTTGAAAGACTTGCCTACTGACAGGATTTCTTCGTCTTAGATTCCCCTTGGTACGGACGGCGTGTGGGTCTATGGTGGGCTGTCATCCCCGGCGCCTTCACCATCCACGACTTCTGAGTCAACCGCGATCCCCTCAACCTCTGCGATACCTTCTTCAACCTCCGCCCCGCTTTCCTCTACGTCACTCACCTCTCCCACGAGCACTCCAATCTCATCATCTACCTCTGCTTCATCTTCCATCCCCTCGTCTTCCGTCCCACCTTCCTCTACTACATCTACTCCGCCTGTCAGTGGTGGCTCATCGTCCCACTCTCACCACACCGGCCTGATTATCGGCGCTGTGCTCGGTTCGGTGCTCGGTTCCCTTTTGCTTCTTTTCTTGGTCATCTGCTGTATGCGCAAGCGCCCGGGTCCTCAATGGCAGCGTGAGAACCCCTCAGAACCGCCGATGGGCCAAGTCATGTGGATGTGGCATGATGTCGAACGACCCGACGATGACCGGGAAGCCGACCTTGGTACTGAGCTGCGCTCGCCTGGCGAAGGCTCTCCGCGCGGAAGCGGGGACGAGCACGATCCATTCCTGCGCCCCAGCAGCGATGCGCCTGGCGCAAAAGAAGGCGAGCCCAGCGCGCGTCTTGTCGATGCTCCACCGGCTTCACGAGATTCGACTGGGCCGATTGGCATCGCACTTACCGCGGGCACTGGTACCGCTTCCACGCGTCCATGGGGATTCAAGTCGACACCGACCTCTACCAGCAATGTGACGGAGCGACATATCATTTCGCGCGACCAGCTATCCGAAATGTACCCTCGTTCACCACAGAGCCCCGGCTTCCCAGGGTCTCCCGAAGATACGGAACCCGGCCCGGACGCTCCGCTTCTTCCACCGCCCACTGTGAACGCCAACATCTCGCACGGCTCACGCAAGTCGCTGATGCCCAGCGAACGCTCCATGACGCCAGGAAACGACCCGGAGTCTGCTCGACTATACACAGCTCAACGCGTTCATGTCGGCAGAAGCCCCCAGGCATCATCGTCTGGGTCCCACTCCCCTTGGCCAGAAGCTATCGGCATACCGAGCATCTTGCGCCGCAGCTGGTTGAACCCCAGAACGCGCCCAACTACTCCGTCGAGTGTCTCCCCACAGTCTTCCTTCGCCAGCCGACCGCTTACGGATAATGAATTGGAGGCTGGGCGCAGTCTGACTCCATTGCGTACGGAGATGGGCTACCGTGATGGCCTGCGTCCTATTTCGGGCGTGAGCGGGCTTAGTACGGGCTCTGGTAGATCAGGAAACACCGTTTTCTTTGACGCCCAATCCGGGGAGGATCTGGCTCAGTCGCCACCGCCGGTCCCTCCTCTTCCCCAGGGCACGGCCTCGACTGGTCGCAGTGGCGTTTCCGGTCCCTCTCCCCTGTCTGCACAGCCCATCCGCGCTTCCAGTGAGAGCGATCACCCCCCTGCGTACGAGCCAATTCCGTCGAATGCGTCCAAAGCCGAGGAGGCTATTGACTTCCTCGACATGCCTGTTCCCCGTCCGGCATCGCCGTTTGCTTCCGTCTCATCAACGTCAACGTCGAACAAGCTCCCTCCACCCCCTGGTCTCGGTCTGCCAGTTCCTCATGTATGGCGCGACTCGGCAAGCGATCCTTCTGACGTCAGTGGCGCTATCAACATCGAGTTCCTGGAAGACGCGCCCCCTGAAGCTGGTGAAGGCTGGAGGCAGATTGCGCAAGCACTCCCAGGACCCGAAGAACGGCGCACAACATTCGGGATGGTGAGCCCGTTTATCGCTTCCCGTCTGCTCTGCGCTTATTCGTCATAGCAACCCTTGACTGTGGTGCACCCGCGGGAGCCAACGACGTCCGAGCAGGGCTCGTTGCATTCAATGCGTTCACACCTGAGCCCGCGCTCGGCGCTCAGCGCATCGGGTTCTGCTCCGGCGTCTTCCGAGCATTCAAGGGGGCCAACAGGCAGCAGCGGCAAGTCTCTCGCGCACTCGAGCTCAGTCTCTTCGTACGACCGTCGCTTTGTGCGATCCGACCCCGGTGAGGTGTCCCCGCCTCTGTCCGCCATCGGACGCTCCACCATGCTCCCGCCACCGCCGCGCGCCCTGACTTCGACCTCGCCTGTACGCGGCCTTGGCTCGCCGACCTCACCGCCACTTGCACCGCAGCTCATGCCCAGCGCAACGATCACGTCGACCACGACCCGGAGCAGCGTCACGACCCACACGTCTGTGACTGACCCGATTACGGGCGAGGTGTCGCGCTTCCCTCATGTCGCGTGGACTGGCGGGCGCGAGTCGCCTGACCAGAATGTGCCGCCCAGCTCTTGGGGTGGGAGCTGGGGCAGCCCCGGCCACCTGCGCGCTCTCCAGAACCGTGTTGGTGGCCGTGACAACGCAAGTCACGCATGACCTACGGTTTTTCTCGCTCCTTGTGCATTCCGCTAGACGTTGATGGACTTCTTGACTAATTGACTTTGCGGCATCATCGTGGTTCTGCGTTGCGAACGTGATGTTAGTAGAACCCGCCCCACTTTCCGTCTTCCGTACTCATACCTCTCTCACCTCCTGCGATACCTCCTGCACGCTGCTTGATCTCCCTCACCCCCACATCTGCACCTTGCTTTTTTACGACACGATATCTCACGACACAATATGTTTATACGCTTGCGTGCTTTCGACATGTTCAATGTACCCAGTTTTCCACCCTGAGATGCCTGATTGTCGTGCTGCGCACTCCGCCACGTGCGCGCCGCAGACTTCGGGAGACTTGATGATGAGAGCATCAAAGCATATCTGTGACAAGTTTCCGTCATTGTTGGTGCCTTGCGGGATGTGGGAGCCATCGAGGCGTGGGAGACTCGCTTTGTCGCTTCCAGACCGCGACGCCACGAAGCGCCGGGGTCTGCCGGCAACCTATTGCCACCGCGCACTCGTCCATCTGCGTTCTCAACGCATACAGCTTATTGCGCGAAGTCATGGTAAACTTCGAGTCGTACATGGTGATAGGATCAGCGAACAAACCTCGGCCTGTATCCCCCAGTTTGTAGGGCGCATGGCAACACGTGAGTCCTATCTGGTTGCCACAAAGGCCCCGCATCTGATCCATGCCGCTGACCTGCTGGAATCGATCCGTTTCGAAGAGCACACCATCATTCCCGCATGCAGGAGGAATCAGGATCTACGCATTGAAAAAGGTATTTTGGGTGCTGTGAAGCAAGCATAGGATGGTGCCGTGGCGACCAGATGCCTTCCCACCAGAGAGGATCCACGACCGACGTGGGACAGCCCTCGGAAGAGGCGGCGGAACAATGCTCAATCGACATCATGCGACTTAACCTGCCGCCACCCACTTCGCCGTTGTGAGTCCTAGTCGCTACTGGGAGTGCAGCTGCTATCATGGACGACATACGAATCGGCCCCTCGCATATCGGACAAGACCACGCGAGCGTGTTAACATTGTGCACTCAATCGAGGCAATATGTAAGTCGACGCTGATGCTGTTGGCCTTCGCTACTTGATTGCGTACCCGTGCTATGGTCAGGCGGCCAGGCTTCCATTCGCAGGCAGGGGCCGTTGCCTCAACAGGACGAAGCTGTCTGCTTGGTGGAGCAAAGAGAACGACACAAAGGCAATTTGCACGCCCTACGCTGCAGTCATCTATCACACGGCCTTCGCCTTCGCTGATCGGACCTTTCCGAGTCTTAGTCTCCCTTACGACAGGCTGGAATGCACCGGCGCGCCCGGGCATCTGCATCAGGTGCAAAGTTTCGCCAGCTCGAATACGCACAGCTCTCAGTGTTTGGCGTCCTGCGAAGCATCCGGCGCCGCGCCCAACTCTCCACGCGGCCTGTGGCTCCCATACGCTTCGTGGGCGCCTCCGTAGCCTATACATAGCCTCTGGTGCCGCGGCCTTTCCTCCCCTCGGAACGTCCCCTACTGCCACCCCCGACGACTCAAGATGGGACCCCCGCCGCTTGGACCACCCCCAGCGTTCCCCGGTGACCTGTCCTGGATCCAGGCCACATTGATCGCTGGTTGGATAGTCGGGCCTTTTTGGGGTGCGTAGTTGACGCCACTGACGCACGGAACGGCATTGATCATGGATCGATCCGTGCTTTTTCTGAGTAGGCATGAAGTAAGCAGTGCTCTCTGCTACTTCGCTGACTTGATGGCGCTCACACCCTGGTAGTGTCTGCGTCTTCATCCTGTGTGTCCACGTACTGCAGATGAAAGGACTGAAGGGTTCAAACCTGTAGGTCCCAACGAGGCGCCTGTAAATTCATTACGCCTGATCCGCGCACAGTTATCTTTTCATCGTCGCATCCGTCCAATTCGGACTCTCTACGGGGCATCTCATCACGCTTCTAGTCCAGTTGAATCGAGGTTTCATCGGCGCGGCGGGGACACTTGACGGGCCATCGTTGTACCTCCTGAAACAATACACACCAGAACACGTGGCCCAAGAAGTTCTGTACATCACGAATGTACGTTCATCACCCCAACAGAATCACTGAGAACTCATGAAGCCTGTCAGAGCCTTATCGGTGACGCCATTCTGGTAAGCTTGTTGGTCGGCGCTCATGACATGTGCTCATGTCGTCATCAGGTCTGGCGCTTGTTCATCATCTGGAATAGGAATATAGTGCTTTGCAGCCCCTTTGTGAGTGCACTGCCAATCCACAATGCAGTCGTTGTGGGCTCATGGTTTTTGGGTGCAGATCGTACTCTGCGTAGCGACAGGAGGTAGTTCTATCGCAGAGCATGCGACTTCAGTATAGGTTACTCACGTGTTTTCAACAGTTTGCGGCTACGTTGCCATGGGTAATCTTGCGATGCTCAACGACTCCGGCACAGTCTTTGCCTCGCGCGTCCACAACTGGCTCCTCGCATATTGGTCTCTGTCAATAGCGACGCAGTTTGGGGCAACACTGCTGATCGGCTACCGATTCTGGAGGGCGATACAGTGGCACTCGAAGGGCATCAAAGCGTCGCGAATGTCTGTCCTTTGGATCCTCGTCGAATCGGGTGCGATGTATAGTGTCACCACAATAATCTTGCTCGGGTTTTCGTCGTCAAATTCGGGCGCAATACCTGCGGCCGCGCTTGGGCAGATCAGCGTACGTGCTATTTTTCAGCCTCTAGGATAATTTGATCTCATGACATTGCAGGCTTTGGCTCCTACCCTGATCATCGTACGCGCCGGGCTGAAAACCCCGGGTTCGCTGGGATCATTCGTTCCCGCCAAGGGCTCGATCAGCAGTCCTTACCGTCCAGGTTACAGCCCAGCTGCGCGGCATACTGGCTCGCATGACATGGAGCCTGGGACACGACCAGCAGATGAAGTGGTAGTGCACATCAGAAAAGCCACCGAGTACCGCTTGGAGGACCTCGTAAGTTCCGTTGCCGTATCGTATATGCATCATCGAGACTGACCTCATCCTTTCTAGTCGCATCGTGAAGAAGCATCCTTGGACGATGACAACAAGGAGCCTGCTAGCAAGTCGCACCTGTACCCTCCATGACTCGGTGTAAGGTCGTCTGGTTCTTATTTCTCATTATTTATCACCGCAATGTACATATCGTACACCGTTTTGTATCCGCCACTGACTCCGGCCTTTATGGAAAACGAACCCAAAAGGCCCATAACCTGGATGACGTTGAATGCCCGTGGCCTACCTTTTGAATGGAATGGCGATGATGACTGTGCTCGTATACGATACAGCGAATAGTCCTAATAATACACATGTATCCCGTGATGGATTGCGATCAGACAATTCTCGTGCTGGGTGTCACCGGCTGAGTGCTTGCTTGTACTCTACACTGGTCGGTATCAACGCCCTCGTTCGCTGTCCACCGCATTCAGCGCACGCGCTTACGGACTCGACATGGGCGCAAGGTTGCGGAGCGCCGGACACGCGGCAACGTGATCTGCATCGGCTCCAAGTCGCCGCGTCCGCTCACTTACTTGCGCAGTGCGCACACAATGTCCTCGGACAGAGGCGACGACGACAGCGACTACATCACAGACGACGAGGAGCCCAACGACCCCGATGTGTTCCGCATATGGGACTCCCTCGAGGAGCCCGCAACCACCGTGTATACCACGCAGCAGCTGCACGGTGCGCGCCCGCGCACTGCGCCATCCGTCCCCGCTCGTTGAACTCACCTCGCTCTCAACCCCACAGCGATGATCCACGAGGGCGACATTGACCTCGATCCCGAGTACCAGCGCGGTCAGTCCCGCCCCCCGCCGCGCCGTGCCCTGACTGGGCCTAACCTCCCCGCCCGCCCGCGCGCAGCCGTCGTCTGGTCCGCCGCAAAGCAGATGGCCGTGATCGACTCGCTCCTCCACAACTACTACATCCCGCCCGTCGTCTTTGCCATCGTGCACGACCCCGACGACGGCGCCGAGACGCGCCTGTGCGTCGACGGCAAGCAGCGCCTCACGAGCATCCAGAAGTTCTTCGACGGGCAGGTGCGCGCCGCGCCATCGCCCCGCTGACTCTGGCTCCGACTGACTTGCGGCAGATCTCGTGTGCGTGCAGCTGTCGCCCCGCGCGGTGTGTTGTGTTGTATGCCCTGTTGACTGACGCCGTGCAGACCGCTGCCCAAAGACGAAAAAGCAATGGTGGTACAACACCTCCACCGCCACGCGCGTGCACCGCGTCGAGATCCCGCCCGCGCAAAAACAAGCGTTCGCCTCTAAACTCATCACCTGCAGTGCGCCCTTCCTCTCCCTCCCTCGCCATCCCTCACCATCTCTCACCCCACAGTCGAATACCGCAACCTCACCCCCGCCGCCGAGCGCGAGGTCTTCCAGCGCGTGCAGCTCGGCATGTCCCTAACCGCCGCCGAGAAGCTCCAAGCGATTCCCTCGCCCTGGGCCACGCTCGTCGGCGCGCTCGAGCGCACGCACGTCTCCGCGCCCGGCGGGCTAGCGGAGCTCATCGCCGTCGACGGCGCCCGCGCCCGTGCGTTCCAAAACGTCGCGCAGCTCGTGTTCTGCTGCGCGGGGCTTCCCGCCGCGCGCCGCGCACCTGGCGCGGCGCAGCTCACGCGCTGGCTCGCCGCGCCCACAGATTCCGGTCCGAGCCCCGCGTTGCGCGATGCGCTCGGCAGCGTGCTGCGCCGCCTGCGCGAGCTCGCGCGCAACCGCGCGCTCGACGCCGCGTTCCGCCGTTTCCGCGCCAAGGTCGCTCCCGTCGAGTTTGTCTACATCGGTGCGTGCACACACACAACTTACACACCGAACGCGCGTCTGACGGCACGGCGCAGGTGTGCTGTTGTACGTGATGCGCAGCGGGTACACGATGGCGGAGCAGGCGCGCGCGGCGTACGTGCTGCGGCGTGACGTGCGCCGCGCGCACGTCGACGTGCGCTTCAACGCGCGCGTCGCGGCGGACTGCTGGCGCATCATCGACGGCGTGCAGAGCGGCACGATCGACGTCTCGCCGGGCGGCGCGAGCCCCGCAAAGCGGCGCAAGGCCCGCGAGGACGACGAGGACGACGGGGAGTGGGACGACGGGGACGGCGCGCTGTCCGCGACGCCAACGCCGCCGCGTGCGCGGGGCAAGCGGAAGAAGACCTGAGATCCCGGCGCGCCGTGTCGATATCTACGTGTTTTTCTTGCGTGTTCGTCGTATATAAGTATGTACATATCCTGCTGTGTAGTAATTACCCCCGTGCTCTAATCTAGTCGTACCGTCCCGCTGTCCATCCGTGTATTTGCAACGCTAGCATACAGTGTATTGCACAATCAATGTCCAGGCGAGGAGTCGAAGTGTCCATGTCAGGTCGGATCGCGGCGGCTACGCGGCTGGCTCAGCGCCTGCAGCGCCGCGACGTGCGCATTGCGCCGCTTGGCGATGTCCGCGTGCACGATGGTCTGGCGGAGCTCGAGCTCGAGCTGTGGGATGGTGCACCGTCAGCGTCGGCGGCGGCATGCGGGTGCTGAGGGCCGCGCAGACGCACCTGGAGGAGCCGCTCCGGCTGCCACATGCGCGTCGGTAGGCTCTCGAGCGCGACGTACACGGCCGGGACCGAGTCGCAGCGCAGCAGCTCCGCCTCGTGGCTCTTCAGGATCGCCAGCGCGATGCGGAACAGCACGTCGGGCCCGTCGAGCAGCATCACGTCCCACACGCGGAACAACGTCTGCGCGCGGGCGGGGGGTGAGAGGGGTGCATGTGCACACGAGGGGAGGAAGAGGGCACGCACCTCGACGGGGAGACAGTCCGTGAAGAGCGAGAGGAACCACGAGAAGCAGATCGCGGGGAGGTCGATGCCGAGGCGCGCGAGGTGCGCACCGAGCCGCGGGAGCGCGTCTTGCACGTAGTCGAGCAGCACGAGCGGGGACGCGCGCGACGGCAGCAGCGTCGGCGAGAAGAAGCCCTCGGGCAGGATGCGCTCGACGAGCGCCGCGAGCACCCAGAACGCCGCCTCCTCGTCCGCGTGCACGAGCAGCAGCGTCGACGCGACCAGGTTCATGCCCTGGCAGTACCCGACAGCCGGGTTGCGCCTGCCACCGCGCGTCAGCAGCAACAGCGGGAGGGAGGCGCGCGCACGCACCGGCTGTACGCGACGAGCACGCGCCGCAGCTTGTCCACGCCCGCGCCGTCGCCGCCAAAGAACATATTGAGCGGCATCGTGCGCCCGACGTCCTTCTCGATCTCGCGCACGACGCCCGCGTCCAGCTCGCCGCCCGCGGGCCCGCCCAGCTCCGCGAACACGCCCGGCTCCTGCATCTCGAGCGCGCCACTCGCCTCGAGCCACACCTTGGCGCGGTACGCGAGCGGCACCCCGCCGCGCACGAGCCGCGCGAGCTCGCGCCCCGCGTGCAGCCCCAACTGCGCGACCCCGACCAGCCCGTCGCTGTGCGCGAGCTCGTCCTCCGCGACGGGCCCGCCGAGCCCGAGCAGCGCCGCCGCGCCGCCCGGGCGCGCGGACGCAGATGGGGACGACGCGGACGCGGCAGGCTGTGTGCGGGAGCGCCGCCGCGCGCGCAGGAACGCGTCCCAGTCGCGCCGCTGCGCCGCCTGCCGCTCGTCGTGTAGCGCGGTGAGCTCGCCGAGCAGGCGCCGCAGCACGTTCGCGCACACGTGCCGCGGCGTGTCCGGCCCAACCGCAAGGATCGCCGTGCTCGCGCTGCCCCCCGTCGCGGCCGCGGCGGCGCCGTCGCCGGCCGTGGCAGTAGCAGTAGCAGCCGCGCGGCCGCTGCCCGACGACGCGCGCGACTGCGGGCGCGGCGGCTCGAGCGCGCCGTCGCAGTCGCACGCGTCGCGCACGACGACGACTGCCGCGCGCTCCTGTTCGTCGTCGGACCACCCGTCTTCTGTGCGGTCTGCGATCTTCACGCCCGTGAGCAGCGCAGGCGCCGCGCTGCGGCATGCGCGCGCGCGCAGGAGCAGCAGCGCGTCGTACAGGGCCACGTCGTACATAAAGCCGAAGCGGTCCGCGAGGCCCCCGCTGTCTGCACGGTGCGTCGGGAGCGGCGGCCGAGCGGCAGTGCCGACCATGGACGGGCGGAAGTCGCGCGCGGTGAGCGACGTGTATGTGCGTGAGAGGTACTCGGTAGGTGGCTTGGACGTCGCCGGGATGATGGACTCGAGAGGAACCGAAGCGGCCTTGCGTGGCTGCGGCGGCGCGGGCGCATTGGCGCCTTGGGCGGCCTGCTGAGGCGGCTCTGAAGAGCTAGATACGTGCCGGGCGTTCTGGTCCAAGAGCGGGGAGGGCTTTCGCTGCTGCTGTTGTTGAAGGAATGAGCCCAGTAATGGCGAGGCGAACCCTGAACCTGAGATCGAGAAGGACGCCGTCGGTCGAGATTTGGCCTTGATCGTTGGCATGTCCTCTGGTCCGTTCAGCGCGCGGTTGAGCGTCGTGGTCACATCCGTCCCAGAGACCTTGGTCAATGTAGCCCTGGGATTGGCACTCTGCTCGTGCTCCCGCTCCGCCTTGCGGTCGCGCCGGTCCCTAACGGGCGCGCGAATCTCGACACCATCCTCCCGCGCGCGCTTGACCAGCTCGAACGCGAGGCTTGCGATGAGCTCGCTCGTCTCGCTTCCATGGTCCACGAGCACGCTACTAGGACCCGACGTCATTACGCGCGTCGCATTGACTATGGCCTGCAGAGCAGAGCCCTGCGGAACCTTCTCCCCCGGGGCATGAGTCGAGTATGTCGAGGGTTCCGGGGAGGGCACATCAGAGTGCTGGAGCTCGGTCGTCAGGCTCGGCAGGGCTGGAGTGGGCAGCGTAAATGTCGAAGCGACCGGAGAGCTAACAGCTGTAGACAGCTTGGGTACATTTGCTTCGCTAGCCGCCGGCTTCGCAGCAGTCATTGCGTCAGAGACGGAAAGGTGGCGGCGTCTCTTCCCGGATGCTGAAGGCACCGGATTGAGGATAGAGAACCCGAGGGTGCCAAAGACGCTCCGCGTGGGCTTGCGCCGCGCGGGCTTGTTCGTGCTAGGCGATGGCGGCGGGGCATCTTCGACCGGTTCTTTAGGCACGGACAAGTCGGGTTCCGGGGTTCCATCGCTGCTTGTGGGAACGAGTGGTGGCCGCGCGTGCTTGTGTTTGCCCTTGACACCCCACCAAGAGCCCATCCAGTCACCGAGGGAACGGTCGGACTTGGTGCTTCCGAGACTGGGTGCATTCTGACTGAGCCCGCCGGTGGAATGAATGCTGCTCGCGTCGTTCTGGTTAGAGTCCCGAGACTGGGAAGACTCGGCCTCATCTGGACTTGCGATCGGCGTTGATTCTGGTGGGGGAGTGATGGTGATCTTGGAAGTTGTTGGTGTAGAGGTACCACGTGCATGCACATCTTCGAGTTGGGGGAAAGCCACGCCATCACCCATCGCCTCCGTTAGAGTGTCCGTCAATGACTGCGAGATACGTCAACATGTGGAACATGTCAGATTTGGGGAGCCTCACAGTATGGCTTTGATTTCGCTCGACGCGATGCATCCCCTCATCGTCGTCAGTGAACAGAGATTGCATCACGCGCTGCGCCACTTCTCTGTCAGACGGCTGCAGCTCCTTCATGAGCTCCTCTGCGCGTTTCCTCCGAGCATGTTCCTTCTCTTGGAGCAAGCGCAGGTTCTCTTCTATTTCTCTCCTGACGCGCGTAAGATTGTGCACTGCAGAGGACAGCACCCGCAAAGCGGTGTGATACGGGTGGCTGGACGCCGACGCCGGGGAGTCGGATACGCTGATTCCGGAAATGGCAGATTGGATGGCCTCGTCCGAGTAGTCCCGCCATGGCGTAGCGAGGATCCAGGGCGCGACCTCGGGGAGAAGCCCATCGACTTCCACCAGCTCGACTGTGCGCGCCAGGTTCTCCGCAGTCATGTGGTCCTTGGACGAACCGACAACAAACATGGGTGGCTGCTCCTGCGGGCGGTCCCAGAGTGTGGACAAGGGCTGACGCGCCCTCGAGTCGTCAGGAGTGGTGTGTGCTCCATCGGCCTTGCCGTACCCGCGTACGCTGCCGTCCCAGTTTGCGCGACCATTGTGCGACCCATTCTGTGCGCTGGTATCCAGGCGCTCTCGGAGAGTGAAGTAGTTGGGCGCGCGGGAGGCGTTGGCGCCGTCAGTAGAGGTAGGGCCTCTGCCTGGCGTGACCCAGCGCGCGTGCGGCGGCTGCGGGAGGGGAGTTCGTCGGCTAGGAGGGGGTGGGAGTGCACCGGGGTGGTCGCCTGGGCGGCTGCGGGCGACACAGAGGCCATGGGCGGGGTGCTGGTCGGAGGGCAAGCGGTAGCAGTCAACGGAATCTACCCGAGCGCGACGGCGACGGACAGGCGCGCGCCCTCCGCAATTGCAACACGTGCACCACGTGGCCCACCGGAGCACGGATTTGCAGCACTGACTCTGCCACTCACTCTCCGTACCTTACACTCGCACACCATGGGCTGGTTCGGCTCGGGAAACAAGGAGGCACCTGCCGGTACGACGCGAGAAGATCGCTCAAAGTGCTGGGAGGCCAGGGACGGGTACTTCACATGTTTGGACGCTGCCGAAGTCGTGGTCGCGGGCACGGAGGGCTCCAAGTGTGCGGCGCAGAGAAAGGCGTACGAGCAGAACTGCGCAAAGAGCTGGGTAAGTTCTCACATGCACATCCCGTGTGTGCGGTGGACAATGAATACACTTTGAATGCGGCCCAGATCGACTACTTCAATCAGCGTCGCGTCCTCGCTGAGAAGCAGAAGCCGTTGCTCGCACAGGCCGCAAACCAGGCCGCAGAAGCAAAGCAGCGAAGATAACGGAAAAGGTGCAACCATCGCATGCGACCCGATTTCTTCTGCAGTGCGTGTCCTTCCAACCTGCCATCCACGCTGATCCACATCTACGCATGTGCATAGACCGCCCCGCTCTGGTACACATCACTCTATTTCTGTCATAAGCCACTGTATAATACATCTGCCTGGGTTTGCTCCCACCATCACCTCTTTGAAACCAACCCCGTCGGACAACCCGGCCAGCACTTTCAGATAGGGTGCTTCTATGATGTACGATGGCCGAACAATGGACCGCTCTGCCCAACCCCCTCCGTCGACATGTTCGGCTCACGGCTTCCAAGAAGCCTGTGCTTGTTGCGCTCCACCCGCGGGTTAGTGCCTCTTCGAGGGCGCAGTGCGTCTGAAACATACGCCGCTGCGTAACTATATGCCAATCAAGCTGCCACGCCCGTAGATGACGCCAGATCCCGTGATGGTCCCCATGCTCTGCTGGGATCCTCGGTTCGCACCATCATCAGTGCTATGCGCAACTCCACGCCACTCCCACTGATAGTACGCGGGCGAGCCTCATCGCTGGCTGACGGTGCTCTCCAGTCCACGCGCTTCCTCCTATACGCGATCAAAACAAACAGCAAGCATCATCACAACTGTAAGTATTCCGTGATGACCAACAGCAGTCCGCCCGCGGCCGCTTCCGAGGCCCCGCCTGCCCCGCCTCAGGCCCAGCCAGGATGGCCGAGTGCCCTCGTCCTTGAACCCCACACCGAAAGCCAGGGATCGCCGCTGATGGATCAGCGCGCTGCCCCCGTCGTCAGTACCACCGCCAAGCGATCGCATCGCACCGCCTCGCGTCGCGTCGCGGCCGAAGCGCTGTGGCCCTCGCCTCCCGGCACAGCTCGAGCCCAGCACGCTCGGCTTCTCGCGGGGCGCTCACTATACTGGTGCGCGCGGCACTGTCGAGTTGTGCGCCCGGGACCAACAATGCAACCGTGCTTCTTCGTCCGCTGCGTCCGCGGGCGACGGGTGCCACATGCTGACCGAAACGGCGCTGTACGAAGAAGCCCGCGGGCGATGGAACATCTCGAGAAGCCCTGACCCTGATAGTGCAACAGCTGTCGCCGCGGCGCCTCCCGTCCGCTGCCCAAGGTGGCATAGGTCTCAGGCTCGGACCAAGTGCAGTATTCTTCAATGTATTGGCGCGGGCGACTCGGGCGCCTGGCCCTGTGGCCCCGATTGGCCAGACCTGGCCCCGGACTGATGCTTGATGCGCAGCAGAGCGGGGGCCCGGGGGTCCCAGTGCGTGGCTGCGGGCGGTGCCAGGCCATGGCAGGCCGCCGTCGGGTTGCCGCGCGCCTCGCAGTGCACGCGGGACCGTCTATGTGCGTATAACTTACTTAGCAGAGCGTCACCGCTGTCGCGCGGTCGCATACATACATACATACACACCCTTGGAATCCGCGAGCCCACGTAAGTTACCAAGACCGCCGCATCGCCATTCGGTGTGCGTCATCCACTTGCTTCCCTCCCCGATAACTCCTTGCTTGACTGGACGGAATACATGCTGCGCACAATTACAAATTCGCGGACTTCGGTGCAGTTGCGATCTGCGATCACTGCAAGCGTGCGGTGCGAAGGGTAGCTCCGGGGCCAAGGCACGGCAATCTCGACTTAGGCCCGGCAAGCCACAGGGGCCATCAGGAAGAAATTCGTGGGTCATAGCAGCCCACATAAGCTATTATAGGGCTATGTAGTCTACAGCTGCAATATGTATGCGCATGGTAAATATATAGCGCTACGTAGCACCCGTAGCAGTCAGCCTTTGCAATATAGCTGTACATAGCACTGGTAGATTCACAATGGACTATGTAGCCCATATATGCTATAGAGTCTACATAGTGCCGTAGCTCTGTTGCATGCGCCACATGCCCAATTTGGATGGGTTACATCTACTCAAAGGTCACTTGCATGCACTTGGCCGGGTAGTATGACAGAGTTGAATGGTGCGATATGGAGGTTCGAAACGAGGGCGCACAGCAGCGCAACACAAAGCCGAGTGAGGGAAGGCAAGTAGAGGGTGCTAGCAGTGTAACGCGCGGTCGCGTCGATGGTCCCGGCGTGAGCGAACGCGAGGCCGGTGCGTCGGTCGGAGTTCTCGCAACATACCTACTGAACGACCTCGTAGAGGAAGCAGCCGGGGTACTTGGCCTTGATCTGCTGCTCGACCCACCAGTACGGGGTGAGGTAGGTGATGTCGGTCTCGCCGGCAGAGCCTGCGCCGCCGGTGAGGATTCCGACGATGCGGCCATCCCTGGCGAGGACGACGGACCCGGAGTCGCCACGACCAGAAAACTTGCCGCGCGCCTTGTAGGGCAAGACAGCGATCTCGATAGAGGTGGTCTGGATGCCGTACTCATCGTTGATACGGGTGAAGGACTCGAGACCGTTGGTGCGGCCGACGGTGGTCCCCGTAGTTGAACTGTTCTTCACGACGAGCAGGCACTTCTCACCGTGGGCGTCGGGGTGCTGGGGGTTCCGCATCTCGTCGTCCTGGACGACGCCGTAGGCTTGAAGGAGACCATCCTGGGGGTACTGGTAGTTCGCTCGATCGACGGGCTGAGGGTACATTGTGTTGCCAAAGTCAGCAATCGAGAGGCTGCCGCCTGCGGAGGAAAGAAAGAAAGTCAGCTAAAACTGAAGACAATACGGGAGATGGAAAACGCGACGAGAGATGAAGACGAGGACGTACCGACGTAGACCTTGTTTCCTTTAAAAGTAGGCCAGTCAATCTTGTCTTCGTACAGCTCGATCAGAGCCCAGTCTTGTAAAACCGTGGGCATCGACCGAGACCTCGATCTTCTCAGAGTGAAGCACGAAGACAATGACGCGCTGGTCAGGGGTGACACGGCGCTTGGTTACCTCGTCGTGGATCGCGTTTGCCTCCTCGATCGTCTGCGTCGCCTTTGCCACCAAATCCACATGCTCCTGGCGCCTCTCGGTGACCCTGCGGGGCTCTCCCTGGACGGGCTCTCCCAGCCTATCAAGCACGCTGTTCCAGACTTTGATGGAGCAGACGAGGTCGTCGATGGTGCTCATCATAGCCTTGACGGCATTGGTGTAGCCCATGTTGCCGAGCGCGACGACCTCCTCACGAGGTTGGCTTGCGTTCTCACGCGTCATGCCCGTGTTGGCGTAGACAGGAGGGGGACGGGCGACGTAGGCGCAGGTCAGGACGGCGGTGCGCTTGTCGTCGTCGCCAAGACGGAAGTAGAGAGCGGCTGTGCCCTCGAAGTGGGGGTACTTGAGGGGTGCGATGGAGAGACCGAGAGCGGGGGTGAAGGGCTTTCGCAGGTCGGGGACTTCGTCGAGGAGGGGGTCGAACGGGAGGAGCTTGGGGCCGGCAGCGACGGAACGAGTGACTACCGACTCGACAAAGGCCACCTCGATGTCAGGGAAGCCGGCCTCGGCGAGGATCTCCCTGACGGCGGCGGCAGCGCCGACGGCAGCATCGTAGACGAGGGAGCACGGCTTCACGCCGATGGAGAGGACGAGCGAGCAGAAAGGCTTGGCCTCCCCGGCGTTGGCATAGGCGAGGGGGTTGATGGACGTCCACTCTAAGCTAATGGAGTCGAAGTATCGGTAGGTGCGCTCGCCGATAGAGCGCCAGGTGGGCCCGATGGCGTGGCCGTAGACTGGGCGGGCTTCACGCGGCCGGGATAGAAGTCGCTGTAGGCATTGGGGTACTTGTCAGTGAGGCGGCCCGCCATGAAGAGCGATGTCGTCCTGTTGTGAAAAGCGGCTGTCGCAGCGAAAAATATGTAACAGGAGGTATCGCGTTTGACGGAGCTCGTTATACATATTACAAACGCGTGAGGAATAGGAGTACTTACATTTGCCGGCGTGTCGTGCCGCGTGCCGTGCAGTCGAATCGTGCAGCAGCAGCGTCACGCACGTCGGTGCGGACGGCGCTCAGCGCGCCGCTCGCTGTCGCGCGCGTGGCGCAATATAAGCCCGGCGCTCGCGCGCACGTTCAACGCTCAGCTCCCTGGGGCTGCGCGCGCCTCCAGTCACGCTACTGCTAGCGGCACGCCGCGACGTCACGGTCGCCAGCGCGACAAGGCCGGCAACGGACACCAAGTCAGCGTCGGCGTCGGCGCACAAACAGTAAGCAAGCAAGTAAGCACGCCTCTTTAAGTACCTCCGGCCGTGCTGCCAACCTACGCAGTGCGTCATGTCATCGCGCCTGACGCCGCGCAGGCGCGCTGCCCCATTCGCGCGCTCAGAGCGCTAGCCACGTGGACGCGACAGCGCGCGGGCCTGGCAGACGCGACGCGCGCCCGGCGGAATCTGCGAGCTGCGAGCCTCGTGTGCGGCAGCGCTCGGCGCCCCGCGCACACGTAAGCTCGGTGTCCGGTGCCTGCCAGTGCTGGTTGCCCCCTGCAGGCAAGTAGCTAAGTATGTATGCCCGTGCCGCCCGTGCATTCAAGTCGTATCGATATCCGAGCCGGCCCTGGGCACCGCTATCGCTCGGCGCGCTATCCCACTCCATATGCATGTAGCGCCCGAGACGCTTACAATCATCGTCGTGCTGTAGGCAGTGCGCCGAGCTCGAATCGGAGGCGCGCGCCGGTCCCCTAGCTATAGTGCGCGCCATCACCGACGCCACTTACGAGCACGCATCCGCACGCATCACGCATGCTTGCTCAGATGCGAGTAGACGCACATCCTCGCAACCGACCTACACAACAGACGGGGGATCGCCGACCGCAAGCTGGCAACGGCCATCTACTTACTGTAACCCCATTTCGGACTTCAGCTCCAGACCCGACTCGCAAGATATCCTTCGACACGGCGAACAGGCTTCGACTCGACTGCCAGCCTGGGCTTCCCGGAGATCAGCAGCTGGCCAGAGGAGGATCGCCCACACATCACATAGAGAAGCTAAGCAAGCTGCCAAGCCCACACCCGCACTCGCACGCACCCATGCGCTGATCCGCGCACCTCAAATACAAACACGACCCAATTGCATTCAGCGCGCCGCGACGTCGCGCGTCGCAACGACCGCGCGCCACCTGAATCCCGGCCGCAGTCGACCGGAGCCTGGGCTTTGAAGTTCCTCGAGCTTCAGCTTGGGTCCCCGGTGCGTCACGGCGCGTAAGTACTTTACAAAGTACATACAGCTTTGTGGCATCGGGACTCGGGCGTCGCGCCGGGCTCAGAGTCATGAAACGCCAGATACGCCGGCGCTTCATTAATGGGGCTCCTCCGCACTCAGGTGAAGTATGCATTGCACGTAGTATGTATGTACACCGCGCCTCCGCCGTTCTGTCAATAATGCTACAATATCCTATGGACTTCCACGCACGCGCCTACGGCAGCGGCTCGCGGCTGCTCGAGAGCCGGTTCAGATGTATGTACACGTCCGTCCCGAACCCATCCATCGATATCAGCCGCAGGTCCCCGCCAAAGTACCTTGCATACAGACGCGACAGCGGCAGCCCGTACCCGAACCCCGCCATCGGCGCATTGAAGTCCGACGCCGTGAAATCCTGCTCGATATGCTGCCCCTCCATGGTGGTGTACATATACGTCCAGATGAGCGGGATCGCGCTGCGAGCGATCCCGCCCCCTTCGTCCGAGATCTTGATCGTGATGTCCTCCTTGCCCTCGACGACGACGACGCGGATCGGCGGGAGCGCGTCCTCGTGCGCGGGGCCGAAGCGCTCGACCACGGCGCGCAGCGAGTTCTTCAGCAGCTCGAAGCAGATGTGCGAGAGGTGGCCGGGGACGTAGGCGAAGTGCAGGTCGCGCGGGCAGATGAGCTGTACCGGCGGGCCTTTGAACATCGCGTAGTGCTCCTCGCACACGAAGCGCGCGTTTTCGATTGCTTCGTGCACGATGTCGTGCACGTTCTGCGCGGCGTCAGCGGGGCGCACACACACACACACGGAGGAAGGGGTGGGGGCGCACCGAGCGCGTGCAGATGATCCCGACGTAGTCCGGGTGCGCGCCGAGCGTGTTGAGCGCAACGTCTGCGACACCACACCATCAACACGGTACCCAACGCGCGCACGCAGCACTCACGCTGACCGATGAGGAAGCGGATGCCGATGCGCGACATGTAGAAGCGGTCGAGCCACGCCTGGACGTCGAGCCCGATGCGCTGCGTGCGCGCGCGCTGCTTCCACTCGAGCACGCCCTGCGCGACCGTCGTCACCGTCGGGTCGTGCCGGCGCTTGATCGCGTCGAGCGTGCGCGTGAAGCGCTTGTTGTAGTCGTGCACCTCGGGCGGCCACTCGGTGTTCGTCGTCCGCGCGTAGTACCTGCCCGCCGTGTCTCATCAGCGCCACACGACCACAGGAGCGCGCGCGCGCACCGCTTCTCGATCGGGATGCGCAGCCGTCCGTGCCGCACGCCGCCGTTCCCGTTCGCGCCGCCGTTGGCGGAGTAGCGGTGCTCGTCGACGGACGGGTTCGGCGTCGACTCGGGGAGCGTCGCGTCGGGCTGGTGCAGCGCGGCGATGATGTCGGGCGGGAGCGCGACGGGCGGAAAGTTGATCAGTTCCTGCGCGCCGTGGTCAGCGGCGTGGGAGAGGGGCAGAGGGAAAGGGGAGCAGGGCACCTCGAAGGACTGCGCGTACCAGTTCTTGACTTTTTGGATGGACGGCATGCTGCTGAGGTTGTGCGGGAGCTCGTCGAGCTCTTTGGCGCGGTGCGCGAGGCGCACGGGGAGCTCCTCTGCGCGGGGGTGAGCGGGCGGGTCGGGCGGTCAGTGCGCGGCGCACCGAGGAGGAACTGGCTGGCTTTGAGGAGCGTGCCCTGGCTCGGGTTCTGGCCAAAGCGGACCATCTGCTGCAGCGACACTGGGCGCCCGCGTCAGAAAAGCGCGCACGCACGCACGCACACACAGCGGGACGCACCGCCGGTCTGGGGGAAGGACGCAAAGTGGTGGATCTTGTCCCAGAGGGCGGGGGAGATGCGGAAGCCCGACATGGTGGTGGTGGTGGGCGCGAGAGAGAGGCGTACTTGGGCCTAGCGTTGGGCTTGGGCTTGAAGTACTGGTTGTGGTAGTGGTGGTGGTTGTGGAGGGCGAGGCTGGACGTGGGCCGGTCTGGCGCGGGGCACGCCGATCACGAGTGCGGGGGTAATTCACGTGTCATTCCGCGGGCGTACCGACGCTCGCGGCCCCGGTCTGCTCTAGTGACAGTGACATAGTGCACGCTGCATGCCAGCGTGCGTGGTGCGCGCGCGATGCTTCCGCGGGGCACCGTCGGGGGCGCAAGACGCACGCAGGGCAATGTGTGTATGTATGTGGGCGTCATGATGCACTGTATTGCACTACATAATGGGTGGGATGGGCAACCGGGTGCTGTTCCAAGTATGTACATGGTCCCGGCTCGCCGCTGGCGCAGGGCGGCGAGGGTCGCGCTGGGCCGTACTTAGCCCCCTTTGGGGGGCAGAGAATGGCGGTGCGACCGGGAACAGACGCTGGGCGTCGCTTCTGTGGATGTGGGCGTGGCGTGGCACTGGGGAACTGGCTGGGCTGGGCTAGCGGTGTTAGTTTCAGATGGGCGGATAGCTGATTCTATCCCGAGATCAACCAGGGTCTGATACCGTATCTTGCGCACGCCCCGGGCCCGGTCCTCCGACTCGTCCTATTGTCCTCCTGCCCCCCCCGGGCCTGTGCGTTATAATAAGCCCCCCTCCCGTAGCGCACAACATCCCATCCCCCAGCCATGAACGTCCTCTACACCGACTACTCCCGGCTCTTCTCCGCCGGCCTCCGCGTCATCGAGTCCCGCCGCACCCCCCGCCGCCCCCACCTCGCATCCCTCTCCGTCCTCACCCACACCTCGTCCCACGCCAGCTCCGACTCGCCCGCCCCGTCCCCCCCACCCACAAAACCCGCACCCGCGCCTTGGAAGCGCCTCTGGCGCCGCTCCACAAAGCCCCCCGCCGCCGCCGCCGCCGCCGCCGCCGCCGCCACACCCACACCCGCACCACCAACACACCCCGACGACGCCGACCTGCGCGCAGCAAAGCGCGCCCGCCGGCGCACGATGCCCGCCCGCGTCGTCGAAGACACCGCGCTCGACGTGCGGATATGGGACTGGAGCGCGCGCGTGCCGCGCCTCGCCGAGTGAGTAGCGCCCTGCCGAGCCGTCACCTGCCCCTCTGACCGGCCCGCGCCGCAGGGAGGACGCCGACGACGGCCCACGTGACGCAGACAAGGCCGACCCGGTGCTCACGCCCTCGCCCGCGCGCACCGCCATCCTCGTCGCGCTGCCCGCGCCCGCGTGCGACGACAACGACAATGACGACGGGGGGGAGGACGCCAAGCGCGCGGTGGCGCGGCGCGAGCGGCGCGTGTCGGCGCAGACGCTGCCCGTGCGCGCGCACCAGCCGTACTGCGCGCCTGCGCCTGCCGCGGAGGACTTTTGGGACTCGGACTCCTCGGAGGACGACGAAGAGGAGGGGGAGGGGGACGAGGACGAGGACGCGCGGGCGTGGCGCACGTTCCGGGTCGAGTGGATCGACTTTGACTAGCGCGCGGCGCGTACCTGCGGGAGGATCTGATCTCATCGACACCATCATCATCATCGACATCGACATCGCCCGCGCGCGTGGCGCGCCCTGTGTACTTGTGATCATCTCAGCTGTGCACGGACGCATCATCATCATGATGAGCATCACGCCCTGCTCGCCTATATGTACTCTACCTATTGCCTGCCTGCCTACCTACTCTGTCCTGCGCCGCCGTGCGCGTATGTGTACATATATGCCTGTATAGTAGTACTTGTTTATCCGCACTATCTAAGTATCTGCATTATCTATAGAGTACATCGATCGCCCCTGCCCCAGCTGCAGCACGCAGAGGCGCGCGGCTTCCGCGCTCGGAGGTCCGACTAAGCCCGCTCGCAGATCGCATCCGTTGGGGCACCCAACGCCCAACTCAACGATTGCTGCTCGCGCTCACCAGCTACATAGAAAAAGCTCGCTCCTCGCGCGCACTACTAATCTCGCCCCGCCGCCACCATCGCCGCGCTCCGTGCGCCCATCACCCGCACATACCTCGCCCAGCCCACGGACAAGCCCCGTCCGTGCACCGCACACGCGCCCGCGCCATCGATCGCACATATAACCACCACCAAGACCGACCAGGCCTAGCACCAGCCCATGTCCGCCCTCGAGCAGCGCCTCGCCGCCGCCCTCGCCTCGCGCGACGCCCGCAACATCCGCCGCCGCCTCCCCTCCCCAGCCGAACCCGAACCCGAAACAGACTTCACCTCAAACGACTACCTCTCCCTCGCGTCCTCCCCCCTCCTCCGCGCGCGCGTCCTCGCCGCCCTCGCGCGCGCCCCCGCCATCCTCGGCGCCGGCGGCTCGCGCCTGCTCGTCCGCGCGCCGCAGCACGCCGCGCTCGAGGCGCGCGCCGCACACGCGTTCGCGGCGCCCGCGGCGCTGCTCTTCGGCTCCGGCTTCGACGCGAACGCGGGGTTCTTCGCGTGCGTGCCCGGCCCGCACGACGCGGTGCTGCTCGACGCCGCGGTGCACGCGAGCGTGCACGACGGCGTGCGCAGCTCGCGCGTGCCGCCTGCGCGCGTGCGCACGTTCGCGCATAATGATGTGCGTGCGCTGCGCGGGGAGCTCGAGCGGCTGCGTGCGGAGGGCGGGGGCGAGGGCGCGGGGAGCGTGTTCGTGGCGGTCGAGAGCGTGTACAGCATGGACGGCACGCTCGCGCCGCTGCGCGAGATGCTCGACGCGATGGACGCCGTGTTCCCCGCGCGCAACGCGCACCTCGTCGTGGACGAGGCGCACGCGACGGGCGTGTTTGGGCCGCGGGGCCGCGGGCGCGTCGTGGAGCTCGGGCTCGAGGCGCGCGTGCTCGCGCGGCTGCACACGTTCGGCAAGGCGCTCGCTGCGTCTGGAGGTGCGTGCGCCGTTGTGTGTGTGTGTGCGTGTGCGCGGGCTGATCTGGGGGGCGCAGCGGTGCTGCTGACGAGCACGCTCGTGCGCGATTACCTGCTCAACTACGCGCGCCCGCTGATCTACACCACCGCGCTGAGCAACGCCGCCGTCGTCGCCGCCGACTGCTCGCTCGACCTCCTCGACGACGGCACCTCCGAGCAGGTACTCGCCCCCCTCCCGCCCCCCTCCCCACCACTGACAAAAAAAAAAAACCCTGCGCGCACACAGCTCGCGGCGCAGGCCCTCGCCAACGCGACGCACCTCCTCGCCTCGCTGCGCGCGGCCCGCCTCCCGCCGCACGTCCTCGCGCTCCCCCCGCCCGCCGCGCGCGCGACGCCCATCATCCCCCTGCGCACGCCGCGCGCGCACGCGCTCGCGGCGCACCTCGCGCGCCGCGGGCTGCGCGCGCGCGCGATCGCGTGGCCGACGGTCCCGCGCGACGCCGCGCGCGTGCGCGTGTGCGTGCGCGCGGGGCATGCGCGGGAGGAGTTGGAGAGGTTGGTTGGGGCGGTGGTGGAGTGGGCGGAGGGGGTTGGAAGGGAGGAGGGGGGCGGCGCGGCGCGGGGGGAGGGCGAGGCGGTTGAGCAAAAGGAGCGGCGTGTACTGTCCGCACCGCGCGCGCCGGTCGAGGAGCGCGGGGGCGGCGGCGGGGTGCGGTTCGCAAGGGCAAAGTTGTAGCGTGTGTATGCACAAGTGTAGTGGTGTTTTGCTATAGAAGTTGTAGTTGTGTTTGTCTTGCTGTAGCGCTAGTCCTGCAGCGCCTCGATCTCGCGCGTGCTCGCCTCGAGCTGCGCCGCGCTCGCAGCCAGTCCTGCGCAGCGAACGTATGAGTGACACCTATCGGGCCAGCGCAGCGCGACGCGACGCACCGTACACCCCGCCGCCGCCCGCGCGCACCCGCGCCACCGCCGCGCGGTTCCACTCGACCGCCGCGCGCTGCGCATGTCTCAGCGTCCCTACACACAAACTCTCTCTCAGCACCCAAACCGACCAAGAACACAGAAGAGAGGGACGGGACGCACCAGACACGCGCAGCACATGCGGCACGACGCGCGCACCACCAAGCACCGACAGCAGCGCCAGCGCCGCGTGCGCCGTGCGCACCGCGGCGCGCGCGACGCGCACGATGGCGAGGCGCGTCGCGGGCGCGAAGTATTTTACTGAGAGGGAGGCGCCGAGGGCGCCCCAGCCTGTGTCGCCGAAGTGGGCGAGAGTGCTGGTGCGGAGGGCTGTGAGGAGGTCTTTGGCGGTGAGGTCTGTGGCGGGTGGGGAGGTGGGGAGGAACTCGACGAGGAGCCAGCGGTTCTAGGGGGTTGGTGGTTTGTGGGAGCGGGAGCGGGAGCGGGAGGGAGGGCTTACTTTGAATCGGACCATTGTGCGGGGCGCGTTGGTGGTGGTGGTGAAGATGTTGATATGTAGTGTACGCACGTGTTTTTTGCAGACTCTGCGCGCGTCGCGTAACCTTTCTATTGGACCACCATCACTCATGGCTGCGCTCTTTACCTGTATGCTCTACGCCTTGTCATGTCTCAACTCACTCGGTGCCCTTCTTTGGTCCTACTTTGCCGGGTCGTTCCCACGACAGATAGGATTTGTGGCGCTGCTCATGGTTTCACACATGGACACCCCGTCGCCCGCGCCCTTGTTTGTGCAGCGCCTCTTCGATAATGACGGCACCAACATGCATCTCGACTGGGGACGGCTCGTCTGCTGACATGTACTCACGCGATAGCTTCAACGCAGCACTCGCGTGTTTGATGGGAACGGCGGGCGCCTTCAGCACCATTCCAACAGCCTTTCATATCGGCTCATATCGGTCTCTGGCGGGCAGGGTTCTTGCCGCCTTCCTCGACTCTTGACACATCGCACAGATGTCGATAAGCACAGGTTGGCGGTGCCCCGTGGCAGGCGTGCGTCGGTTGCAGAGGGCCGCGGTCCAGCACTGCCAGACTCCCCATGAGCACTGCACTCCCGGGACTGTCCTGCATAAAAGGGCGGCAGAGCCTTTGGTTCTTGCTGCACCCTTCCCTTCTGAGATGTCCTGGCTCACCTCCGGTGTCGAGTCGATGGTTTCCACCATCCGGATAGACGTCGAGATCTTCAAGAAAGATGCTAGTGAAGACTACAAACTGATAGAAAGGATCCAGGAAGCGAAGAGATGGTCGAATGAACTGAAATGAAGAACCGAGGAAGCGAAGAGATGGTCAAATAAACTGAAACGAAAAGCCGAGGAAGGACAAGAGGAAGAATTCGAGGAAGGATCCAGGGAAGAACTCTCTCGGCTTGCGCCGGAGGAGCGGCAACGAAGGGAGCGACGGGGACGAATACAAAAGCGACTTCGGCTGGAGGATCAACTCCGACTGGAGGAGCGAGAACGGCTGATGTTGCGGCTCCTCGAACACGGCGAGCGGAACCAGCAGTGGTCCTCGTACGGCGATCACCACGTTCGCGGCCAGCGTGTCGCGAGGCTCCGCGCGGGTCCGGTACGTTTCATCGCCGATTACTGTGACTTGCCGTGCTAGTGGGCAACACTTCGCTTTGCTGTTTTGTCTCGAGTGCCTCTTTAGGATGCACGCCCTTCTAGCACGGCCTATCCGAGCCTCAGCTCCGCTTCATCAGCGGTGATCCCGAACCAAGGTTTCTCACAAGCGTCTCCCTCAGATTAGCAGACGTCAACGCATCTCTGTTGACAGCCCACGTCTGCACAAGTTCGATGATCTGAGGTACTGGCGGATGATTGAGGGGTAGGTCTCATTCGACTCGTTGAGAATACTGCTCATCTACCCCGATGGCAGCGGGGCGGTGCATTACAGGCCCAGGGAAGAGTGGCAGTTCCACAAAACCACGGTATTGGACTCTTGGCTTCGGAACATGACCCGACTCTCTCGACTTATCGATTGACTTCGAGAGCTTGCATCGACCGCCCTTCCGGAGCACCGATCCGGAATAGAGAAGCAGGTCCACGTGTTACGGGATAGCTTCAAGAAGCAGCAGGAACGCTACATCAAATTTTTGCAGCTCACCACAGACTATGCCAATCAGTATCTGCTGGACATCTCGTCGACGATCATGGGCCAGGAGGAATACATTGACACGTCGGAGAAGAGATTGGACATGGCGAAAGAACTGCACCTGCAAGCGGTCGAATTACGCAAGTCATATGAGAGCTCGATAGCGGAAACTGTAAAGGGCATTCGGAAAACAGTTGAGAGTTGGTATGACTTACCGGGGCAGAATCTCACTGGGATGTGCATTATAGCTTTATCTGAACCTCTTCCAGCAGACATGGCCATCATGAGCGAGGTCGATCATTTACTCGCAGAGGTTCGGCGGTGTCACACCGCCATGGAAACGTTCTGGCTTGATTAGGCGTGTCGTGCAGACAGAGCACTGAAGACCGGCCGCGTCGGTGACGACGATGTCGCACGCTGGAAAGGCTTCCAAGGCAGCCTTCAGCAGGCAATCTCATCATCCAAGGTAAGTTAGCGGGCCATCGTACTCGAGCCTCCCACTCAACAGTTTTCCCTGGCCAGGATCCCCCTCGAGGGGCGACAGTGAACACCAATCAGACCCACCACTAGACGCTACTACTATTCGGCTACAACATATCCGCCTTCCCATCCCACATCTATTGTTCCACTCTGATCCCCACCCGACACAGGACATCGGCACGACAGTGTCCGCCGTGCTCCTCTCCATGCACCTTACATTCAACGCACTGTCTCGCATGCGTCTGTGCGGCTCCGTCGAAGCGCTGAGGGGAAGCCTGCAGGGAGTGGTAACTCGGAAGATCCTCCTCGTGCAGTCCAGATTCCAGGGGAGCATCGAGTCGTGCGTCGCTTTCTCCTCGCAATGCATCAAGTACGGAGACGTAGTCACGGCGTACGGCGGTGTGGCCGTCTTCAAACTCGTGTTGTCCCATGTGAAGGGCTCGCAAGGCCTCCGCGACCGCATCGAGCAGCTCAGGTCTGAGGCGTCCAGGGTGCCCTGGCAGGCCACGCATGGCGCAGCGCACGACGCCGCCGCCATCCCCGCCAGCACAGACAGGTCCCCTGTCTACGCAGAATGCCTGTCACTGCTTCGCAAGTTGGACAGCAGGCTGTACACGCTCCTCGACAGCGCCGCGTCATGGATGGAAGTGCTGGACAAGATCGATGTGGCACCGTCCTCGGAGCTGACGCTGGCCCAGCTGAAGAAGATCAAGCGCGTGTGGTCGGAGAGGAAGGATTCGCTGGATAGGGCTCTGGAGGCTGCGAACGGCGACCAAACCGAGGACGCCGCGCCCGCACGTGGTGGCAAGCTTCCTGGTTTCCTGTGCTCGATGGCTCGAGGCATCCGCCATCATTTCATTATCCACTGACGGATACTGCACGGCTTGCACTTATATACCCCTGACGAACTTGACAAAGACCGTATGTACGCCCTTGATCTCCTTACTTCCTCGTCGCACGACTCCGATAGGTTGCCTTGCTGCCTTGCTGATACCCTGTGAACTACACCACGAGCCCGTTGACTATCGAAATATTGACATGCAGGATGAGTGCGTCTGCTGATGAACACTGCACGACGGCTCGTGCAAACATCTCTAGACAGCCCACTCCCAGTCTGATTCTTTCTATGCGTCGTTTTCTTGTCGTGGACCCTACATCCCGTTCTGTGTGGACGTCGTCGTGCGAGATGGATCTTCCGACCACGCGCGCGTACTCACTCTCCACATTATGTTCTAGCACAAATTTGGAAACATAGGGGTTTCAGGCACCCTACTTGGGGCGCTCTCCTGCCAGATGTTTTCGAGATCCCCAGGGCCGGGCTAGTCGTTTGCACAAGGGGGATCTTGTTGAGCATACTGTGTTTTCTACTGAATAGAGTACAGGATTATGTATAGAACTCCTCCTTCTCCTTTTCCCGCTCCCTGCGTGCTCCTCGCGCCGCGCGCACGCCTACGGAACACGCTCGTCCTCCACGCGTTCTAATCTCCTACAGCAAATTTAGTAAAGAAGACAGTCGTTCCGCGCATTCCAGCTGTAGCGTCAGCACACCGTCAGAAAACAGCCGCGCCCTCGACGCACAACAGACGACGCTCGGCTCGTGCACGAACACTTGATCCGTCACGAGCGCATTGAACGCGTGGCGCGCCGAAGCGGCACCGCGGAGTGCGAGTTGTGGAAGAGAAAGAGTCCATGACATGTTCGGCAAGGCGCTCGCAACGTCTAAAGGTGCGTGCGCCGGCCAGACTCTGCGCGCGGACTGCCGCTGACGAGCGCGCTCGTGCGCATCTACCTGGTCAACTACGCGCGCCGGCTCATCTACACGACTGCGCTGAGCAACGCCGCGGTCGTCGCGGCGGGCTGCTCGCTCGACCTCCTCGATGACGGCACCTCCGAGTAGGTGCGCCCGCGACCCCTGTCTTCCCTTTCCACGCCGCTGATAATAAAACCCCCGGCAGCTCCCGGCGCAAGCCCTAGCCAACGCGACGCACCTCCCGCCGCACGTCCTCGCGCTCCCCCCGCCCGCGGCGCGCGCAACGCCCATCATCCCCCTGCGCACGCCGCGCGCGGGGCATACGGGGGAGGAGCTGGAGGGGTTGGTTGGGGCGGTGGTGGAGTGGGCGGAGGGGGTTGGAAGGGAGGAGGAGGACGAGGCGGTCAAGCAAAAGGAGCGGCGTGTGCTGTCCGCACCGCGCGCGCCGGTCGAGGAGCGCGGGGGCGGCGGCGGGGTGCAGTTCGCAAGGGCAAAGTTGTAGCGCGTGTATGCATAAGTGTGGTATTTTGCTATAGAAGTTGTAGTTGTGTTTGTCTTGCTGCGGCGCTAGTCCTGCAGCGCCTCGATCTCGCGCGTGCTCGCCTCGAGCTGCGCCGCCCTCGCAGCGCCGCCCGCGCCCGGTCCTGCGCAGCGAGCGAATGAGCAACACCTATCGGGTCAGCGCAGCGCAGCGCGACGCACCGTACACCCCCCCGCCGCCGGCGCGCACCCGCGCCACCGCCGCGCGGTTTCACTCGACCGCCGCGCGCTGCGCGTGCCTCAGCGTCCCTGCACACACATACGCACTCAGCACCCAAACCAACCAAGAACACAGAAGAGGGGGAGGGGCGCACCAGACACGCGCAGCACATGCGGCACGACGCGCGCACCACCAAGCACCGACAGCAGCGCCAGCGCCGCGTGCGCCGTGCGCACCGCGGCGCGCGCGACGCGCACGATGGCGAGGCGCGTCGCGGGCGCGAAGTATTTTACTGAGAGGGAGGCGCCGAGTAGACCCCAGCCTGCGTCACCGAAGTGGACGAGGGTGTTGGTGCGGAGGGCTGTGAGGAGGTCTTTGGCGGTGAGGTCTGTGGCGGGTGGGGAGGTGGGGAGGAACTCGACGAGGAGCCAGCGGTTCTAGGGGGTTGGTGGTTTGTGGGAGCGGGAGCGGGAGCGGGAGGGAGGGCTTACTTTGAATCGGACCATTGTGCGGGGCGCGTTGGTGGTGGTGGTGAAGATGTTGATATGTAGTGTACGCACGTGTTTTTTGCAGACTCTGCGCGCGTCGCGTAACCTTTCTATTGGACCACCATCACTCATGGCTGCGCTCTTTACATGTGTGCTCTACGCCTTGTCATGTCTAAACTCACTCGGTGCCCTTCTTTGGTCCAGCTTCGCCCCGTGTCCATGACAGATACTTTCTAGAACCTGTGGCGCTGCTCATAGGCTCGTAAGTGTAACGCAGCACGCGCGTGTGTGTTTGGAATGCGGGCGCCTCCAGCACCACCCCAATAATTTTTCATGCCGGCTCGTACAGGTTTCTGGCTGACAGGCTTCTTGCTGCCTCACTCGGTTCTCGACGCATTGCACAGACACAGATAAGCACCGCCCAGCGGTGCCCCTTGACAGGCTTGCGCCTGCTGCAGAAGGTCGAACGCGTCCAGACTCCTCTCAGCACAGCCTTTCTCAAGGCTGCCCTCGTGCTGCCCTGCATTAAAGGATAACAGATCTCTTGGTCCCGCTGCCGTCTTTCCTCACTCAAGTTGTCCCAACCTTTGACTCACTTCCCCCGGCTTTCTCCCCTGTCCAGCATCGTTTCTTTTTGGCATCTGCGACCCCCGTGTATCCCCGCGATGTGGCCCGATTATCCGGTGAGACCATCGGCTGTGCATGGGAGGGTAGACCTGATTCCGTTTTTAAGCCGCCCTCTCCTTGGGGGCAGCGCCTGTGGGAGGTGTACCTGCGGAAGGTGCGCCTGCGGGAGGTGCTCCTGCGGGAGGTGCGCCTGTGGGAGGTGCGCCTGCAGGAGGTGCGCCTGCGGGGGGTGCTCCTGTGGGAGGTGCGCCTGCGGGAGATGCGCCTGTGGGAGGAGGAGGGGCGCCGGTGGGAGGAGGAATACCTGCGGGCGGAGGAATACCTGCGGACGGAAAAGCGTCTGTGGGCGGAGCGCCTGCAGGAACAGCACCTGCGGATGGAGTGCCTGCGCCCGCGGGTGGAGTACCTGCGCCTGCGGGTTGAGTGTCGGCGCCTGGGGATGAAGCTCCTGCGGAAGGATGAGCGCCTGCGTAAGGAGGAACGCATGCGGGAGGAGTGCCTGCAGACTTACGAGCGTCGACGAATGGGCGAGCAACAACCCCAGCAGACACAGAGCCTGGGCTCATTGATCTTGATTGAACCCGTGGGCTTTCCCTGGAATAACCATTGGGGCTATGGAACAATTTGGGTACGTGCTGCCCCCACTCACCTTTGCCTTTCCGTGCTGGTGGTTAGCAACCCACTTTGATATTTTATTTCAAACGTATCGCTACTTGCGGCCTTCCAACACGACATGTTTGGGCCCCGGCGCGTCGTAACAGCGGTCCCTGACACATTCTCACAAATATCCCCCTCCCTAGGGTCCTGATTATCAGCGCACCTCTGTTGACAGTCCTCGCAACCATAAGTTCGACGATCCGAGGTACTGGCGAATGATAGAGGGGTAGGTCTCGTTTGGCTCATTGAAGTTGCTGTTTATTGTGTCCCTGCAGCGTAGCGCGCTACAGTGAAGAATGGGAGATCCGCAAAGCCCAAAAATTGGACTCATGGCTTCGGAACATGACCCGACTATCTGGCCTTATTGACCTGCTTGAAAATCTTGCATCCAGTGCCGCTCCAGAACGTCGACCTGGGATAAATAAGCAGGTCCAAGTGCTGCGGAGCAGCTTGAAGAAGCAGCAGGAGCGCTATATCGAGTTCTTGCAGCTCAGCAGAGACTACGCGAACAAGTTCCTGCTGGACATCTCTTCGACGATCATCGGCCAGGAAGAGTTCCTGGATACACTGGAGAAAAGGCTAGACATGGCGAAGGAGCTGCATACGCAAGCAATTCGACTGCGAAAGTCGTATGAGAACGAGATCGCGGGTCCTGTAGAGGATATCCGGAAAACAGGTGAGTGTTCGACGGATTTGCCGAAGCGAAATCTCGCTGAGTGCACACGGCAGTTTTGTCTGAGCCGCTTCCACCAGACACAGGCACCGTGGATGAGGTCGACAGCGTGCTCGAAGAGATCCGCCATTGTCACACCGCCATGAACGAGTTCTGGCTCGACGAGGCGCAGCGCGCAAACAAGGCGCTCAAAACTAGCCGCATTGGTGACGACGACATTGCACGGTGGAAAGGCTTCCGGGCCAGCCTTGACCAGACAATCGCATCTTCCAAGGTAACATGGTTTCATCCCTGAGTCTTGCTCTATCTCCCTCATCGTGATTTCCAGGATATTCGCTCGAAGGGCAACAGCGAACATCAATCACTGACAGACTTGTCGCTGAACGTTACTCGCCCACCTGTGCGCCTATTCACTCTACATCCGGCGGCCTACTCTGATCCCTGAGCCCGACACAGAATATCAGTGCGATAGTGCCCGACCTGTTGTTCGCCGTGCACCTCGCCTTCAACGCGCTGTCCCGCATGCGCCTGTGCGGTTCCATCGAGGCGCTGAGGGGCAGCCTGCAAGGGATGGCCATTCGGAAGATCCTCCACGTGCAGTCCAAATTCCAGGGGAACATCGAGGCGTGCATTGCTTTCTTTTGGAGATGTGCCGAGTACGGAGACGTGGTCACTACGTGCGGTAGCGTCGCCGTCTCCAAGCTGGTATCGCCCCACCTGAAGGACCTACAAGGCCTGCGCGACCGCATGGAGCAGCTCAGACATGAAGTGTTCAGCGCGCCTCCGGCCGCGCTCGACGCCGCGCACGACGACTCTGTCATCTCCGCCGGCACGCGCAAGTTCTCCCTCGTCTACGCCAAGTCTATATCACTGCTGCGCAAGCTGGACAGCGAGCTGTGCACGCTCCTCGACACGGCCGCTTCATGGATGGCAGCGCTGGATGCGGTCGATGCGGCGCCGTCCGGGCTGACGCTGGCCCAACTGAAGAAATTAAAGCGCGTGCGGTCGGAGAGGAAGGGGGCGCTGGACAAGGCGCTGGAGGCTGTGAGTGGCGACCAAGCCAAGGACACCGCACGTGGTGGCGGGCTTCCCGGTTTCCTGCGTTCTATATTGGCTCGAGGCATCCGCCGTGTCGTTATCCACTAATGAACACTGCAAGACGGCTCGCGCGAACATCCCTCGACAGCCCACTTCCAGTCTGATTTTTTCTATGCGTCGGTTTTTTGTTGTACCCCCTGTATCCGATTCTGCATACCTATTGACGTGCGGGATGGATCCTCCCGCTCCACGCGTGTACACCATCCCCACCATCTGTTCTAGCACAAATATGAAAATTAACATGGGATCTTCGGGCACCCCACTGGGGGTGTTCTCCTGCCATAATATTTTCGAGAAGCTCAGGGCCAGGCTGGTCGCTTGCACAAGGGGGATCTCGCAGCTGAGTATTCTGTATTTTCTACCAAGTAGAGTACGGGATCATGTATAGTAACACATCCCTTCCCGTTCCCTGCGTGCTCCTCGTGCCGCGTGCACGCGCTCATCCTCTGCGCGTCCCAGTTGCATCGCCAACACATTGTCAGAAAATAGCCGCGCCCTCGAGGCACCGGGGACGACGCTCGGCTCGTGCGCGAATACTTGGTCGAATACTTGGTCCGTCACGAGCGCATTGAGCGCGTGGCACGCCGGAGAGGCATCGCGGAGTGCGAGCTGCGGAAGAGCACGAGGAGCCCGAGAAGCCCATGGCATGTCCGTCAAGGCGCCCACCGCGCCCAGAGGTGCGTGCGCCGGCCAGACCCCGCGCGCGAGCTGATGTGAGGGTGCAGCGGTGCTGCTGACGAGCATGCTCGTGCGCGACTACCTGCTCAACTATGCGCACCGGCTCATCTACACGACCGCAGGCTACTCGCTCGACCTCCTCGACGACGACATGTCCGAGCAGGTGCAGCCCCTCCTGCCCCTCACGCGTGGCGCCGCGGACGCAGGTCGCGGCGCAGGCCCTGGCCAATGCGACGCACCTCCTTGCCTTGCTGCGCGGCGCCCACCTCCCGGCGCACCTCCTCGCGCTCTCGCCGCGCGCGCCGGGCCGATTATCCCGTTGCGTACGCCGCGCACGCACGCACTCGCAGCCCACCTCGCACAGCGTGGGCCGCGCACGCGCGATCGCGTGGCCGACGGTCCCGCGCGTGCACGTGTGCGTGCGCGCGGGGCATACGAGGGAGGAGCTTGGGGGGCTGGTGGGCGCAGTGGTGGAGTGGGTGGAGGGGGGAGGGCGGGGGGAGGGCGAGGTGGTTAATTAAAAGGAAGGGCGCGTGCTCCCCGCACCGTGTGCGCTGGTCGAGGAGCGCGGGGGCAGCGGCGGGGTGCAGCTCGCAAGGGCAAAATTGTAGCGTGTGTATGGTGTTGTGTTTTGTTATAGAAGTCGGATTCGTGTTGCTGCGGCGCTAGTCCTGCAGCGCCTCGATCTCGCGCGTGCTCGCTTCGAGCTGCGCCGCGCTCGCGCCGATACCTGCGCCAGCCAGAGCACATCAGCGTCCCCGCATGGTGCACTCTGAGCAGCACAGCGCGACGCACCGTACACCCCGCCCCCGCCCGCGCGCACCCGCGCCACCGCCGCGCGGTTCCACTCGACCGCCGCGCGCTGCGCGTGCCTCAGGGTCCCTGCACACACACGGGCGCTCAGCACCCAAACCACACACAGAAGAGGGGGAGGGCGCGCACCAGACACGCGCAGCACATGCGGCACGACGCGCGCGCCGCCAAGCACCGACAGCAGCGCCAGCGCCGCGTGCGCCGTACGCACCGCGGCGCGCGCGACGCGCACGATCGCAAGGCGCGTCGCGGGCGCGAAGTATTTCACTGAGAGGGACGCGCCAAGTGCGCCCCAGCCTGTGTCGCCGAAGTGGGCGAGAGTGCTGGTGCGGAGGGCTGTGAGGAGGTCTTTGGCGGTGGGGGCGGCGGCGGGGGTGGGGGTGGGGGTGGGGAGGAACTCAACGAGGAGCCAGCGGTTCTGGGGGGTGGTGTGTTGGGTTGTAAGGGCGGGAGGGAGGAGGGCTTACTTTGAATCGGACCATTGTGCGGAGCGCGTTAGTGGTGGTGAAGACGAACGGGTGCTGGCCGCTGGTGCGCGCGCGCGTGTTTTACAATTTCTAGACTCTCCGCGCGCGTCGCGTAACCTTTCTACTCGACCCTCTCGACCACCATCACTCAAGGCCGCCTTGTCGTGTCATGGCTGAACTTACTCGGTGTCCTTCTCCGGTCCAGACACTCTAGATCTGAAGAACCTGTGGCGCTGCGTATTGTCGTGTGCGCGCCTGCCCGTGCAGCGCCTCCTCGGTCACCACGGGTCCAACGTGCACCTCGACTGGGAACGACTCATCTGCCGACGCGCACTCACACAATAGCTGTAAGTGTAATACTGCACGCGTGTGTGTGATTGGAATGCTGGCTTATATCGATCTCTGGCAGGGTTCTTGTGATTTGATGCACTGCATAGGTGTCGATAAGCATCAGCCGCCACAAGCGGCACTTCGAGTCCGACGTAGGGCACCAGAATGTACGGTGGTGCAGTTGTCAATTTGTAGCGCTCATGCATCGTGTCCTCCCTCTGCGGATCATCCTCGTTGAAGAAGGTATGTGTGAGTGGTAGCAGCTGCTCAAATGTGGGTTTGTCGGGTACGCCGCGGCCGGTGTATATGCCCTGGTGATTGGCTACACATCACATAGCACGGATTCTTCCATCACCTTTGCGCCTCCTTTCTGAATTGGCAAACATTCTTCCGCGTCTACTACGCGTAGGTTATGTATTTAAGCACGGTGTCTATGGGAAAAAGGGGGACCATCCTTCCCCAAGTCTTCGCTTCCCGCTGCTCGCAATGCGGCTGCCTTCCGTCGTTGTGTCCGGCCCGGACTTGGCCATGCTTCACCTATGCACCAGCCTCGTATGCACTCCTCTTCTGTCCCATATTGTGTGCTACATTGTGCATTGCACTGCAGGCGGCGTATCTCTATTTCAAACAATTTGAACCTTGGAGGCTACCAACTCTCATAGCCTTATTGGCCGTCCCTCCAGCTGTGTTTTCTACACTACTAGTACACGATGCCTTCTTCGTGGGGCGTGTGTCCGAATTCCTCGCATCATTCTGCATCTACAACGCTTTGATCTTGTCATACACCGCCATCTATCGTCTTTCACCATGGCATCCTCTCGCCAAGTACCCCGGACCAACGCTTGCCAAGTTGTCAAAGTGGTATTCCGCCGTTATATGTGCGTCGGGAAACCAGCTCCAGCACTATTGCGCACTGCATGAGCGTTACGGAGACCATGTACGCGTAGGTGCGTGCCGCATCCCGTCCTTTCCAGAGGAGAGCCTGACGCACCCCGCAGGTCCCAACGAGCTCTCAATTCGTGATGCGTCCGCCATCCATTCGGTTCTCGGCCCAGGTGGCCTCCAAAAGGGCCCTTGTGAGTTACAATGAGACCATGCAGGAACGAGACTTTGAACATATTTTCGCTCATATTTCCAGTCTTTGATCACCGTCCTACCTCACTTATCTCCACCCGCGATGCTAACGACCACTCTCGTCGGCGCAAGATGTGGACGCGTGGGTTCTCCACAAGTGCGCTGAAGGAATACGAGGCCTTCGTCTTCAAACGCCTCCGTCAACTCGTGATCAAGATCGATAGTTTCGTTCAAGAGGCTGCGAACGAGAAACGAGAGGCGCTTCTTGACGTAGCCTCCTGGTTTGAGTTCTTCTCGTACGTATCATCGTCTGTCTTGCGCCACGCCACTCATACATGTTCATCCAAGGACGGACTTCATGGGAGATATGGCGTAATAATCACCTTTTCATAAAACTGTGCGCTCAACATTGACCATCTCTGCGTCAGATTCGGCGGAGGCTTCGAATTGATGGACAGTAATGGAGACAAGAAGACTACATGGAACATTGTTCAGGCGGGTTTAAAGTGAGTGTTACGTGCAGAGTACGTTGACACAACGTCTAACAAGTGCGCATAGAAACGCCGCGGTTATTGGGCATATCCCATGGTTTAGACCACTCGCTAAGTATATACCGGGCACAACTTCGAAAGACAGGCACATGCGGGAGTTCGCCAAGGATTGCGTGGTGCGCCGAATGCAGATGGGGACAGATAGGAAAGATTTGTTCTATCATCTGGTGAGCGTTCGATACGAGGTTCGTACGAGGACGACACCTCAATGCACTTCCAGAGCGGCGAGGGACAGCCTCCGGAAGCTCGACCACCCCTTCCAGTGGTGGTCTCCGACGGCCTTGTCGCCATCATCGGTGGATCCGATACCACTTCCACCATCCTGAGTGCACTGTTCCACCAGCTCATCCAGAATAAGGACGCGTACGAGCGACTCAGAGACGAGATATCCCAGGCGTTCCCTGGCGGAGAAGAACCGGTGGATATCACAAGGCTCAGCCAGCTCCCATGGCTGAATGCGTGCATGTGCGTAGCGATGACCCGCCGGGGAAAGCGGTCTGAATAACCTACGCAAACACAGAAACGAAGCATTGCGCCTTTATCCACCAGGTCCCAGCGGGTCCCAGCGTTATGTCCTCCGCGGTTCCGGCCCAAAGATCGTTGGCGACCAGTAAGCCGAACTTCTTTCCGAGAACACAAGGATACGATACTGAGGATATATACACACTTTTCAGCATCATCCCCGAGCAGACGCAACTATTCCTCAACACATACGTGATCCAGCGCGACCCCCGGAACTTCTCCGCGCCCGATTCGTTCCTGCCGCAGCGCTGGCTCGCTTCCGAATCGGAGGACCCCGCGTCATCAGGCATCACCGTACACAATGCCGCCGCATTTTTCCCTTTCTCGTACGGAGAGACGGGCTGCGTGGGCAAGAATCTCGCGTTCCTCGAGATGCGCATCGTGGTCGCCTGGTTGGTGCAGCGCTACGACTTCCGGCTGCCGTCAGCGGGCACGGTGGGAAAGTGGGAGGACCACTTTGAGGACTACGTGTTGTTAAGGACGGGTCCGCTGGTAGTCCGGGTCGTTCCGCGGATCTAATTCCAGGTGCGTTGCGTGACCCGGTTTCCAATGATACACGTCTCCTCGAGTCGGGCCCAGGTAAAGTAAGGTCAGGCAATCGAATGCGGTGGAGTCTACGGTCTTGTTGTAATGATTCGTTTCTCGGAAAGGCCAGTTGTATGTGCTCAGTAATGAATGCGATCTGTAGTGTATCTCCATGTTCAACTTCATATTGACCTCGGATAAGTGCTATTGCTAGTGCGTCCGCGCAGGTGCACAACCCCCGTCAGGGCATGACACAGCGGGCTCGCAACAGCTCTAGAACGAACCAGCCGCTGCGTGCGTTCTACGCCCCACCCTCCGGCGGGGCAGAGAGCCCGAAGCTGACCCTCGCTCCGGCGCGCACTGGCCTGGGCGATCTGCATCTGGAGCATTGCAAGCCGCCTGCGCGCTCGCCGCGATACTCGCGTTCCGCGAAATTCCAGTTGAGCATCCGACCCTGCCGGCTCGCTCGGCGTCCACCTCTGCTTCAACTCCCTCACTCCACGCATAGGCAAGGCGCTCGCCGCGTCCAGGGGCACGTGCACCTGCTAGGCTGTGGGCGCGCGCGCAGCGGTGCTGCTGACGAGCGCGCCCGTGCGCGGCTACCCGCTCAACTACGCGCGCCCGCTGATCTATACCGCTGCGCTGAACGACGCCGTGGTCGTCACGACAGGTTGCTCGCTCAACCTCCTCGACGACGGCACTCCGAGTAGGTGCGCCCTGCGGCGCGCGGCGCGCCTCTCGGCGCACCTCCTCGCGCTCCTGCCGCCCGCCCGCGCGATCGCGTGGCCGACGGTCCCGCGCGACGCGGCACGCGTGCTCGCCTCGAGCTGCGCCGGTCCTGCGCGGCGAGCGCATAAGCAGCACCTATCGGGTCAGCGCAGCGCGACGTGACGCACCCCCGCCGCTGCCCGCGCGCACCTGCGCCACCGCTGCGCGGTTCCACTCAACCGCCGCGCGCTGCACATGCCTCAGCGTCCCTACGCGCCCGCGCGCATGAGCAACGACACCAACACACAGAAATCTGCGCGCACCGGGCACGCGCAACACATGCGGCACGACCCGCGTGCCGCAAAGCACCGGCAGCAGCGCGAGCGCAGCATGCGTGGTGCGCACCGCGACGCCCGCGAGGCGCACGATCGCGAGGCGCGTCGCGGGCGCGAAGTATCTGATTGAGAGGGAGGCGCCGAGGGAGCCCTAGCCTGCGTCGCCGAAGTGGGTGAGGGTGCTTGTGCGGAGGGCTGTGAGGAGGTCTTTGGCAGTGGGGGCGGTGATGGTGGGGGTGGAGGTGGGGAGGAACTCGACGAGGAGCCAGCGGTTCTAGGACAGGTTTGTTAGGGTGCGAGGAGGGGAGGGAGGGCTTACTCTGAATCGGATCATTTTGCGGGGCGCGTTGGTGGTGGTGGTGAAGGACGCGTGCTGGCCACCGGTGCACGCGCGTCTTTTCTGCGGACTCTCCGCGCGTCGTAGAACCCTTCTACTCGACTACCATCACTCATGGCTGCGCTCTTTACATGTGTGCTCTACGTCCTGTCGTGTTATGACTGAACTTACTCGGTGCCCTTCTCTGGTCCTGCTTCGCCCGGTGTCCCTGACGGTTACTTTCTAGAACTCGTGGCGCTGCTCATAGGCTCATACATGTGCGTGAGTACCCCGTCGCCCGCGCCCTTGGTCATGCAGCGCCTCTTCGATAATGACGGCACCAACGTACATCTCAACTGGGAGCGGCTCATCTACTGATACGCACCCACACAATAGCTTCAAGTGTAGCATTCACAGACACTGAAAAAGCATGCCTATGTATATCAATAGGCTGCTATTGTCTTCGTCACCATTGCTGAGTGCTCCGTGTCTGCAGTGTACCGGCTCATATCGGTCTCCAGCTGGCGGGGTTCTTTCCGTCTAACATCCGAAGCTTAACGCTTGACGTACCGCACTAGACGTCGATAAGCACCGCTTGGCGGTGCCCCTTGACAGGCGTGTGCCTATCGCAGAGGATGGTCGAACCCCTCAGCACAGCCTTTCCCGACACTGTCCCCGTGCTGTCCTGCATAAATGGCGGCAGATCTCTTGCCATATTTCCTGACGCAAAGTGCCCCGACCTTTTACTCTCTTCCCCTGGCGCTCTCCCTTCTCCAATGGAGAGAACCACCGGCCGTGCGGGGATGGATGCCTGGATTGATGAACCCAATTTCTCGGATCTATTTACTTTCGAAGAGTTCGCGGAGGAGGGGCAAATGTGGTCCTTCCCCAGCGAGCACCCAGAGAGTCCACAGTGGAGAACCGTAGAGGATCGACAAGTATGGTCTTACCCCATTGAGTACCCAGAGATCTCGCAGTGGAGAACAGATACTCGACAAGAATGGGACGAGCCCGACCATTTCCTGCCCCAACCCTTTACCAATAGCCTGCTCTCACCCGCCGAACCTGAGGCTGAATTCTTCCCCTGGTCGCCGAATCCGGTGGTACGTTCCGTCCCTAATCAACCTCGTCTTTTCGTGCCAGTGGTTGGCAATCCACTTTGTTGTCCCGTTTCGAATGTAAGTATTGCTAGGATGTATGGTCCTCCAGCGCGGCCTGTCCGAGCCTCTGCACACCATCATTCAACAGTGTTCCCAGACAGATTCTCACAAACACCCCCTCCCCTAGGTTGTCAAAGACCCTCCGCGGCGCACCCCTGTTGATATCCCCCGTCTACATAAGTTCGACGATCCAAGGTACTGGCGAATGATAGAGGAGTAAGTCTCATTCGGTTCATTGAAGCTGTTGTTCATCGTGTTCCCGCAGCGTAGTGCACTACGATTCGAAGTGGAAGGTCCGCAATGTCAAGAAATTGGACTCGTGGCTTCGGAACATGACCCGGCTTTCCGGGGTTATCGGTCTGCTTGAAAAGCTTGCATCCAGTGCCCCTCCAGACCGTCAACCCGGAATAAATCGGCAGGTTAACGTGCTGTGGAGCAGCTTGAAGAAGCAGCAGGAGCGTTATATCGAGTTCCTGCAGCTCAGCAGAGACTATGCCAACAAGTTTCTGCTGGACATGTCTTCAACGATCATCGGCCAGGAGGAGTTCCTCGACACATTGGAGAAGAGATTGGACATGGCGAAGGAACTGCATACGCAAGCTGTCGTATTGCAAGATTCGTATAGGAGCGAGATCGCGGGTCCTGTGGAGGACATCCTGAAAACAGGTGAGGGTTCGAAGAACTTGCCGAAGCGAAATCTCATTGAGTGCACACGGCAGTTTTGTCTGAACCGCTGCCACCAGACACAGGCATCGTGAACGAGGTCGACAGTGTGCTCACCGAGATTCGACGCTGTCACATCGCCATGAACAATTTCTGGCTCGACGAGGCGCAGCGCGCAGATAAAGCGCTCAAGACCGGCCGCCTCGGTGACGACGATGTCGCACGCTGGAAAGGCTTCCGGGTCAGCTTCAACCAGGCAATCGCGTCTTCCAAGGTAGCGTGGCGTCGCCCTCGAGTTCTGTTCTCTCTCCCTCATGGGAATTTCCAGGATCTTCACTCAAAGGGGAGCAGTGAACATCAATCACTGGCAGACCCGCCGCTGAGCGCTGCTCGCCCACTTGTGCGTCTATTCATCCTACATTCGGCGGCCTACTCTGATGCCCTAGCCCGACACAGAATATCAGTGCGATAGTGCCCGCCCTGTTGTTCGCCGTGCACCTCGCCTTCAACGCGCTGTCCCGCATGCGCCTGTGCAGCTCCATCGAAGCACTGAGGGGCAGCCTGCAAGGGATGGCCATTCGGAAGATTCTCCACGTGCAGTCGAAATTCCAGGGGAACATCGAGTTGTGCATCGGTTTCTTTCGGAGATGCGCCGAGTACGGAGACACGGTCACTGCGTGCGGTAGCGTCGCCGTCTCCAAGCTGGTATCGTCCCATGTGAAGGATCTACAAGGCCTGCGCAACCGCATGGGGCAGCTCAGATATGAAGTTTACGACGCGCCCCCGGCCGCGCTCGACGCTGCGCACGACGATTCTGTCATCTCTGCCGGCACGCGCAAGTCCTCCCTCGTCTACGCCGAGTCTATATCACTGCTACGCAAGCTGGACAACAAGCTGTGCACGCTCCTCGACACGGCCGCTTCATGGATGGCAGCGCCGGATGAGGTCGATGCGATACCGTCCGGGCTGACACCGGCCCAACTGAAGAAAATGAAGCGCGTGTGGTCGGAGAGGAATGATGCGCTGGACAGGGCGCTGGAGGTTGTCATGAATGGCGACCAGACGAAGGATGCCTCGCCCGCACGTGGTGGCAGGCTTCCTGGTTTCCTGCGCTCGATGGCTCGAGGCATCCGCCATCTCGTTATCCACTGATAAACACTACACCCGGGCTTGCACTCACGTACCCCCTGACGAACTTGACGAAGACTGTATGTACACCCTTGACCCCCCCTCCTCCCCCCGGCCCTCGAGTCGCACGACGATGGATTGCCTCACCCCTGTATATTACTCTATGCACCAGTTGGCCATTGAATATCGAAATTTGAAACACTGACATGTATGATGAGCGCATGCACTGATGAACACTGCAAGACGACTGGCGCTAACATCCCCTCCCGCCCCCGCGCATGCATATCGCCGCTGACGCCCATGCCCGCGCGCGCAGCTCGCGGCATAGGCTTTAGCCAACGCGACGTACCTCCTCACCTCGCTGCACGCGGCGCGCCTTCCGGCGCTCCTCTTCGCGCTCCCGCCGCGCGCGCAATGCCGATCACCCTGCTGCGCACGCCGCGGGCTGCGCGCGCGATCACGTGGCCGACGGTCCCGCGCGACGCCGCGCGCATGCGCGCGTGTATGTGCGCGGGGTATACGAGGGAAGAACCCGAGCGGCTCGTGCGTGCGGTGGTAGAGTGGGCGAAGGGCGCCGTGCGGGAGGAATGCGCGTGGAGCGGGGAGCGCACGATGGTCAAGCAGCGCGCGCCTGTCGAGCGGCGCGGGGGGCGGCGGTGGTGGCGGGGTGCAGTTCGCGCGGGCGAAGCTGTAGCACATGTGTGCAGAGGTGTTTTGCTATAGAGGTTTTGTATGTTTTGCGGCAGTGCTAGTCCTGCAGCGCTTCGATCTCGCGTGTGCTCGCCTCAAGCAGCGCCGCGCTCGCGCTGAAGCCTGCGCCCGGTCCTGCGCAGCGAGCGCGTGAGCAACGCAACACCTATCGGGCCAGCGCGACACAACGCAACGCACCGTACACCCCGCCACCGCCCGCGCGCACCCGCGCCACCGCCGCGCGGTTCCACTCGACCGCCGCGCGCTGCGTTAGTCTCGTTCCCAGACGTTCACAGAGCGGAACCACCATGGCTTAAACCCCCTTCGGGGGTATCGAGTTGATGGGATCAAATGGGTGGGACGGTGATTGGTAGATCTACTTTTGAATCTGTACTTGTTCCTGAAAAAAGCCATGGTGGTTCCGCTCTGTGAACGGCTGGAACCGAGACTAGCGCTGCGTATGCCTCAGCGTCCCTGGGGCCACACGCACATCTCAGCACCTAAACCAACCAAAAACACAAAAGGGGGGGAGGGGCGCGCACCGGACACGCGCAGCACATGCGGCACGACGCGCGCGCCACCGAGCACCGACAGCAGCGCCAGCGCCGCATGCGCGGTGCGCACCGCGGCGCGCGTGACGCGCACGATGGCGAGGCGCGTCGCGGGCGCGAAGTATTTTATTGCGAGGCAGGCGCCGAGGGCGCTGGTGCGGAGGGCTGTGAGGAGGCCCTTGGCAGTGGTGGTGGTGATGCCGTGGGGGGCTGGGAGGTGGGGAGGAATTCGACGAGGAGCCAGCGGTTCTAGGAGGGATTTGTTAGGGTGTGAGGAAGAGGGGAGGGGAGGGAGGGAGGGCTTACTTTGAATCGGACCATTGTGCAGGGCGCGCGGGTGGTAGTAGTGAAGACGAACGGGTTGGTCGCCGCAAGGCCTAGCCGCCGTGCACGCGCGCGTGTGTTTTTCTTTTTACAGACTCTCCGCATGCTACGAGGTGCTACGCGGCGTATGTGAATTTTCCACTCAACCACGGCGATCACCACGCTTTGTTCTCTTTCTCTGGCTCAAGGCTCGCCCCATGACCATGATGGACACTTTCCTTGTGGAACCTGGGCGTCGCGCGCGACACCCCGGCTTGTGCAGCCTCTCTTCAATGACGGCACCAATGCGCATCTCAAGTGGGAGTGGAGCATCTGCTGACACGCACCCACGCGGTAGCTGCAATGCAGCACTCGCGTGTCTGATTGGAGTGGCAGGCGCCTTTAGCGCTACCCGGTCAACGAGTCTTCCGCCTCAATCGACTCTTGAAGCACTTGCATAGACACAGATAGTAAGCACCGCATGGCGGTGCCCCTCGATAGGCGTGCGCCTTCTGTGAAGGAGGGTCTAACACCCCTAAACTCACCGGTTCAGCACAGCATTCCTGAGACTGTGTGCTATCCTGTATACTTAAATGGAGGCCGATCTCTTGCCACCTTTCCCCACGCGAGTTACCCCGACCTTGGACTCTCTTCCCCCAGCTCCCCCCTCTCTCCAACATCTTGTTTTGGCATCTACGAACCCATATCAATCCACTCTCAAATTACACAATATGAAGTGTGATGTGGTGGGAACTATCAGCTGCGCATGGGTGGATGAACCTGATTCTATTTGCAAGTGGAGAGATGGTGATTCCTGCATTATTTGTGATTGTGAATTGGATGGCATGGGTGAGCTGCCTATATACACGGGGCCACGACGAATGCCTCAGTAGTGGAACACAGAGGGTCGACAACGAATCAAGGAGCAAGCACAGATATTGATGCGGCGACGTCAATTGCCGTGGCATTTGGCCCCAGAACGTGACATCACCCCCCTTGTCGCATATTGCAAATGTATTTGGTACACGTCTGTTCCCTAATTATTAGCGTCGCCTTTCCGTGCTGGTGGTTAGCGACCCACTTTACTGTTTTACCACGGCCGTATCGCTAGGACGTACGGCTTGTTCGAGACCAGACCTATTCTCACAGACATCTCCCTCTCTACTAGGTTTTTGATTATTCGCGCACTTCTGTTGACAGTCCCCGTCGGCACAAGTTCGACGATCCGAGGTATTGGCGAATAATAGCGGGGTAAGTCTTATTCGGCTCACCAAAGCTGCTGCTCATCGTGCGCCGGCAGCGGTGCCGTGCAGTACAAGGAAGAGTGGCATCTCTTCAAAATCGCGATGTTGGACTCTTGGCACCGGCGCACTGCACTCAAGCTCGTACACCCACCTTGCGCAATCTACAGTGCCTACTACATAGAGCGATGTTCTCAGAACATCCTACGAGCCGTTGTTACCGCGAACCAAACCTGGGTGATACTATGGGTAACCTGAGTTATCTATGCTGATAGTCCCCCCTCCCCTTCCCCGCCTAGAACCTCCCCATCATACTCACCTTACTGGGCCGCAATCTCTTCCAACGTCACGTACTTCGTGTTGTGAGCAGCTTTCGGTTCGCACAATGGTGCGGAGTTGCGTCTGATATTTTCTCTAGCATCATTGACTTGTTGGCTAGCTCCTGGATCGGAGGAACTGTATGCGGCGTTCGCGTTGGGGAGGGATCTTTGCAGGATGACTTTGTACTCATTCTGTTCATTGCCGACGACTGGGAATGTTTCTGGCGCCATTCCTGCAAACCATATGTCGTACGGAGTGAAGGGATCGACAAATCGATCAGAACCGCGCGTGGGTTCTATGATCTTCACAGCTGACTCTTGCGAGGCGAGAGCGAACACCATCCGGATGAATGGCAGTGGAGTTTCACCTGCCTTGTACATCTGGATGCCTCCGGCGAAAGGGTTCATATTGTGGAATAGAGAATCTCTTGGATTCTGTCCGTAACTGTCGGCATTCTTGACCTGGATGAGAATCGCGGACACTGTCTTGCGTGAAAGGACATTGCCAGAGTAGCAGAACGGGATCACGATATCGACAGCGACTTGATTGGTTGCGCACAGTATCATCGCGCCACGCGTCATAAACTTCCACAGTTCGTGCGAGCTGAGCATTTTGAAATCATGAATCTTGATGACGTGATTGAACCATACGCGACTCTTCTTGAATGCCTTCAGGAGCGGCTTGTTTTCGGCCTTGGTGCAACAGAGTACCGGGAGGGCGTCCTTCAGTTGCGCATACGCGGAGGCCGGCATCAATGCCTCGAGAAACTCGCACAGAGAGATATCCCGGGTCCCTTTCATGCGAGCGGCCTTGTCTCGCGCTGCCATGAGAATGAGCAATGCGGCAAGCTCGCCTCGATTTCCACGGTCGATAAAGGGAACGTCAAGTCGACCTGCAAGGTGTCGCACAGGGCTCTCGTGCGTTTCAGAAAGGATTTCGAGCGCTGCCTCCGCGAGGATCGGCTCCGAGCTGGATGTAGTGGACAGCGCTTCGAAGCCCGATGTTGCGGAGATGCACAGTCGCATGTGTCGCTCGACCAGTTTGAGCACAGAGTGGCGTTGCCACGCAGTTGTAGGATTGAACTCCAGTGCGAATCGTATGGCAACGGAAGCCAGAACGCAGTCGCCGATAGTCGGTAACCCACCCAACTGTTGACGCATGATCTGGGCCACCGTGAACCGGCCACCAAGTATCTTGTGCTTTGCGAGGTTTTGGATGTGATCGGGCGGTGTGTCCGCGTTCGCGGAATCAAATAGGGAGCCAAATCTGCCAGAGACGGTTGAGCATGCACCGAGACGCATAGAGGCGAGAGATCTTACAGGGGCCGACCCAAATGGCACATCCAATCAAGGTCGGTGACTCGGCTTAACGTGATAACGCCTTCGTATGCGACATATGCGAGTACATCGAAGCCTGTCTCGGTGATCGGGGGCAACACAGAGAACTCTTGGCCAGAGATACGATTGGAGGGATCCAATGAAAGCTCTGGGGAGAATCGACGGAACTTCCCTCCCGTCGCGAGAAAGAGAGAAAAAATGGGAACGTGCGCAGCCTGTCGGAGCGCACGGCGCAACTCAGAAAAGACAGACCACTCGTCGTCCATCGCGCTCTCAGTGAGCCCATGTGACTCATCGAACGCGAGGATAAGAATCGGTCGCCGAGGTGCGGTTCTGTCTGTGGATTGTCTTCCCAAGACTTTGGTGGGGTAGATGAATTCATTCAACCTATTCCCCGCCTGTCTGATGTCCCCTGGAGAATAGATGTGAGAAGTGATAGTCAAGAACGTTCCCTACAGTGCCACCGACCATCAGAAGAAACCCTGTATCTCACGGGGCTCGATTGGCTCGCACGACCCCTAGCTCTTCCTCTCTGCGTCTGAACTCGCTCGCTCTCGGCGGCGAACTGACATAGCCAACTAAGTCGACATCGGTAGCATACGGTGCTACCGAGACGTACCTTATTCGCTCCGGAGATTACGTCCTTGAAGAATTTCCTTCGATAATCATTTGCACTGCCGAACGCTTGCCCGTGGGTCATGAGCTCACGAAAAGTAGACGCGAGGCGTTCTTGGCGCCTGATGAAGAACGCAACTACGTTCTGACACTCTGATTGTTCTGAAGCTTTGTACTTCCCAGCCAGCATATCGTCCACAGTCCAAGTCTTGCCAGCGACCTCGAGCATTTCCACCACGCCTGAAAGCCATTCAGCAAACAGAAGCCACAAAAGTACACGACACGGCGGGTACCTTGCGAGGACTCCATCTCCTTCAATCTCTGCAATGTGACCTCTAGGAGAGAGTGCAGAAAACCGTGCAGCCTCCTTTCTGTCTCTTCTCGATCAGTCTGGCGCGGAACTAGCCAGCTGCGGAGATCATCGTCGGCCGGTGGAAACCCTTTCCACACCATCAGACCTCATTGGCGTGTAGATAGGCTGGAGACTCGCAGACCTTTGGACCCCGCGTCCCGTAGACACATCGGCACACTGATGATTGTCTTCGCCAACTCGTCGATCATGCGCGACTTGCCTGTCCCGGAGGAATTTATGATGCTCGCGAGTGGGGCGTAATTGTTCCTATCCGTTCTGAGGTAGTCTGAGATGATGTCGAGAAGCACATGTGTGGCGTTTCCTTGATATTGAAGATCCCAAGATTCCAAGACCACTAAAGGTTGATTAGCGGCACTCCGAGTGGACAATTACAACAAGTCTACTCCGCTTCTCCTCTTCGGTGTCATCTTGGGGAGGAGTGACAGCTGGCTTGCGGAGGATTTCTTGATGAGATACGAACATGTCAGCACGGTTCAGAGTACAAACAATGCAGGCGTGCAGCTCACTGAGAAGACGCAATTTACGAGCGGTCCGAGTTACACAGCACTCCTGCACCAGAGATACGAGCCACGGGTGCCTCTCGAAGAGTTGCGTTACGTCGTCTTTTGAATCCTTCTCGCTGCTGATGCTATATCTCTTGTCTAACAGACCGCACTTGGTGACAACTAGTGTGAGGATGGCGCGCGCGGCCATAAGAGTTGGTTGGTTGATTGCATGGAGGCTGTTGAACGCATCTATCGTGAGGATGAGAAGCTCGTCTCTGTCAAGTCGTTCATGCTCTTCATGGGAAAGGTCGTCCGGCACCATCTCGCTGGCCTCTTCCCCGGCAACGGCCAGGTTAGGGCGTCCTCCAACGTCTGCCGCTGATCGTCAGCAGCCTGCATGGAGAGGATAGCTTGAGGTCTCAGAACTGATGGTAGCAGAAAAGTTGCAGATAGTGTGTGTCTGCTACAGCCTGGGTAGTAGTTGAAGGGAAAGAGGGAGGACGACTTGCAAATGTGCCACAACCTGCTTTCAGCGGCAGCGGCAGATATATAGCATGTCCTCAGGCACGACCACAGATGACACTGGTGTCGCTCGTGTTACGTAATAGCGCTGCCGTTTGTGGCAAATCATGCAACTGAGTTCTTCGCCGCCTTTTGCCGCTTCCTGCCGCTCTGACGAGTCGCGCCGTGTGGCACCGCGGCCGGGGGCGCATGCTTTTGTACTTGCAATATCTCGCTCAAATCGACGCCCTGTATCATCGAATCTCTCCAGAATGTATTCCGTGTAATAACCTTCTCGTAGTTCTGGTATGGACTCTAGAGTGAAGAAATGTATTTACAGTATAATGGTGCCAGACTCCATATTTGCATGTATTTGTGTCCATGGCTACGATTAAGATGGGAACGCGTTACATGCGTGACAATTACGTGTATGATGTCATTCTTTGTTACTGCCACCTTGTCCCAACCTTGTCCTGCGGGCCTGTCAGGCCGCCGCGCGTGCTACTTGAGTACGTATGTTAACTTTCCGCTCGACCACGATCACCACGCTCTGTTCTCCTTCTCTAGTCCATGGCTTTCCCCACGATCGTGACAGACACTTTTTTGTAGGGCCTGCGTGTCGTTTTACCGGTGCTGGGGATCATACTCATACAGCACCCCGTCGCGCGCAACGGTCCGGTCTCTCTCTAATGACGGCACCAACGTGCATCTCAAGTAAGAGCGGGCCATTTGCTGGCAGGGTTCTTGCCATTTGAAGCTTGACGCACTGCATAGACACCAATATGTACCGCCTGGCGGTGCCCCTTGACAACCGTGCGCCTGCTGCCAAGGAGCGTCTAATACGCACAGGCTCTCCTCAACGCGGCCTTCCCCGAGACTGTCCTCATGCTGTCCTGCATAAATGGCGGCAGATCTCCGACCATCTTTCCAGTTACCCCGACCCTCGACCCTCTTCTCCTGGCTTTCCCCCCTCCACAACATCGCTCTTTGGCATACGCGACCCTGACATATCTCTGTGACGGAACTGCTCGATATGGTGTGGTATAATCCGGTAAGAACTGTCGGCCACGCATGGGTTGATGAACCTAATTTCGGTCACAACTGAGACATGGTGTATTCTAGTTCCTTTTGTGGCGCATGCGGGAGAAGCGACTACGAACCTACGACGAGATACAAGGAATAGATGAGCATTACGAAATGCTGAAACGACAATATCAATTGCGGCGGAGACAGTGGCGACTCGACTCGCAGCACTCAGCCAGATCCATGAACATTTGGTATTTCCTGGAAGAGTGTCGTGAACGGCAATGGAATTGGGTACGTCTCGTCCCCTCTTCGTTCCGCCATTGGCTGGCAGGTTCCTGCTCTTCTGTTTTATTTCGAATGTGTCGCTAGGACAGATGGTCTTCCAGCGCGGTCATTCGGGTTTCTGCGTGTCATGACCAATAGCGGTTCCGGACACATTCTCACACAACATTTCCCTCCCTAGGATGAAATACACCGACGCATCTCTGTTGACATCCCCCGTTTGCACAAGTTCAATGATCCAAAGTACTGGCGGATGTTAGAGGGGTAGGCCTCCTTCGGCTCGTTGAGGCTGCTGCTCATCGTGCCCCGGCAGCGGCCCTGCAGTGCATTTCAATGAAGAATGGTATTTCCTCAAATCCAAGACATTGGACTCTTGGCATCGGAACATGGTCCGACTCTCGGGACTTATTGATAGGCTTCGAGGGCTTGCGTCGAGTGCGCCACCTGACCGTCGACATGAGGTAGAGAGGCAGGTCCATACGCTACGGAATAGCTTCAAGAAGCAGCAGGGACGCTACATCGAATTCTTGCAGCTCACCACAGACTATGCCAACCAATATCTGCTGGACATCTCGTCAACGGTCATGGGCCAGGAGGAGTTTCTCGACACACTGGAGAAGAGATTGGACATGGCGAAGGAACGACACACGCACGCCAGAGAACTACTCAAGTCATTTGAGAGCGAGATAGCGGGTCCTGTGGAGGACATCCTGAGAACAGGTGAGGATTCGAAGGACTTCCGAAGCGACATATCTCACTAGGTGCACACAACAGTTTCGCCTGAACCGCTCCCACAAGACACGGGGATCATGAACGAGGTCGACAGCGCGCTCAGAGAGATCGGCGCTGTCACACCGCCATGAACGATTTTGGTTGGATGAGGTGCAGCGCGCGGATAAGGCACGGAAGACCGGCCGCGTTGGTGACGACGACGTTGCACGCTGGAAAGACTTCCGGGCCAGCCTCAATCAGACGATCGCAGCTTCCAAGGTAACGTTGTGTCGTACCCGAGTCATGCTCTCTCTCCCTCATCACAATTTCCAGGATTCTCACTCAAAGGGAAGCAGTGAACACCAACCGGCGGCAGACCCGTCGTCAGTGAGCGTTGCTTGCCCACCTGTGCGCCTATTCACTCTACGTCCGACAACCTACTCTGATCCCTAAGCCCGACACAGAATATCAGTACGACAATGTCCGTCCTTTTGTTTTCCAAGCACCTCGCCTTCGATGCGCTGTCCCGCATGCGCCTGTGCGGCTCCGTCGAAGCGCTGAGGGGAAGCCTGCAAGGGATGGTTATTCAGAAGATCCTCCACGTGCAGTCCAAGTTCCAGGGGAACATCGAGTCGAGCATTGCTTTCTTCTGGAGATGTGCAGAGTACGGAGACGTGGTCGCAGCATGCGGCAGCGTGTCCGTCTTCAAACCCGTGCTGTCCCACGTGAAGGACTCGCGAGGCCTCCGCGACCGCGTTGAGCGGCTCAGGTCTGAAGTGTCCGACGCGCCCCAGGCCGCACTCAACGACACCGCCATCTCCGCCGGCACGCGCAGGTCCTCCTCCGTCTACGCCGAGTCCCTGTCATTGCTGCGCAAGCTAGACAACAAGCTGTACATGCTGCTCGACACCGCCGCGTCGTGGATGGAAGTTCAGGATGCAGCCGATGCGGCACCGTCCGAGCTGACGCTAGTCCAGCTGAAGAAAATGAAGCGCATGTGGTCGGAACGGAAGAAGTCGCTAGACAGTGCTTTGCAGGCAGTGAACGGCGACGACGCCGTGCCCGCACGTGGTGGCAGGCTTCCTGGTTTCCTGCGCTCGATGGCTCGAGGTATTCACCATCTCATTATTCATTGAAGGATACCGCATAGTTTGCACTCATATTGTTATACACCCCTTGACGAACTTGACGAAGACCGTATGTACGCCCCTGATTTTTTTTGAATCCATTTGCGTGCACCTCAGCGTACAGAACCCCATGTAGCACGTATATGCCCTTGATCCTCTTGCCTCCGAGTCGCACGATGATAGATCGTCTTGTTGCTGATACTCTGCCATGTACTACTCTCCGCACCCACTGACTGTTGAGATATTGACGTGCAGGAACAACACGTCTGCTGATGAACACTACATGACGGCTCGTGCGAACATCCCGCACTTGGGGTGTTCTCTTGAGGCTCAATGGTTTCAAGAATCCCAGGACCAGACTAGTCATTTGCACAAGGAGGATCTCATTGCTGGGCATATTTCTACCAAGTACTCTACATACACGATTGTGTATAACAACCCCTTCTCCTTTTCCGGCTTCCTGTGTGCTGCGCGCAAGCCTGCTGCACGCGCTCGTCCTCCGTGTGCTCAAGCTACTTGGCTAGCATACTGCCAGCGAACAGCCACACCCTCGGTGCGCCAGGCGACGCTTGGCTCGTGTGCGAACACTTGGACTGATACTCCCGCAGCTCGCCGCGCAGGCCCTGGTCAGCGCGATGCACCCCGTCCTTACTGCGCACGGCGCGCCTCGCGCTCCCGCCGCGCGTGTGCGCGTGCGCGCGGGGCATGCGCACGGGGACCTGGAGGTGGCGGGGTGCGGTTCGCGTGGGCAAAGCTGTAGCGTGCGCATAGTATGGTGTTTTGCTATAGAGGTTTGTGGCGTTAGTCCTGCAGCGCCTCGATCTCGCGCGTGCTTGCCTCAAGCTGCGCCACGCTCGCACCCCCGCCCGCGCGGCACAGGAACGTATGAGCAGCGCCCAGCGGGCCAACGCGACGCAACGCGGCGTGACGCACCGTACGCCCCGCACACGCTCAGCACCAAACCGCACCAAAAACGCAGAAGGGAGGGGAGGGCACGCACCGGACACACGCAGCACGTGCGGCATGACGCTTGCACTGCCGAGTACCGAGAGTAACAGGGGTGCCGCGCGACGCACACGATCGCGAGGCGCGTCGCAGGCGCAAAGTACTTCGCTACGAGGGGCGCGCCGGGCGCGCCCTAGCCTGTGTCACCGAAGTGGGTGAGGGTGCTTGTACGCAGCGCTGTGAGGGGATCTCTGACGATGAGGGCAGCGGTAGGGGCGGGGGTGGGGAGCTGGGAGGTGAAGAGGAAACCGACGAGGAGCCAGCGGTTCTGCGGGGGGTGTTTGTGCGGGGTGCAAGGAGAAGGGGAGGGTTACTTTATGACCATTGTGCGGGACGCGCTGGTGATGGTGAGGATGAGGAAGTGCCGTCACGGTGCCACGCGCGCACGCGACTCTCCGCGCGTCGTCTACATAAGCTTTCTACTCGACTACCGTCGCTCATGGCGCCATGTTCACATGTGTGCTCTACGTCTTGTCATGCCATCACTGAATTACTCGGTGCCTTTCTCTGGTCCAGACGCTGTGTAACTTAGAACCTGTGGCGCTGCTCATAACCACCCCGTCGTGCGCGCCAGGCCGCTCGTGTAGTCCCTCTTCGATCATGACGGCACCAACATGCACCCGACCAGGAACGGCTCATCTGCTAGCTCCCATCCACACAATAGCTGTACTCGAGTACAGTAAATTCAACGCGGCATGCGCGTTGGGATGCGGGCGCCTCCAGCACCATCTCAATAATCTTCCATACCGGTCTCTAGCGGACAGGGTTCTTCAGTGAGGCTTGATGCACCGCATAGACGTCAATAAGCATCGCTTGGCGGTGCCTTTTGGCAGGCGTGCGCCTGCCAATTGAACGCGCCCAGACTCCCCTTAGCACAGCCTTTCCCGAGACCGTCCCCATGCTGTCCTGCATAAATGGCGGCAAATCCCCTGCCCTCTTTCCCCACGCAAGCTGCCCCGATCCTTGTATATTCCCTCGAAGCACTCTCCTCTCAACATTACTTTTTGGCATCTGCGGCCCCCATATATTCCCACTATGGCACTGAACGATGGACGGTATTTTCCGGTGAGAACTACCAGCCATGCACGGGTGGATGGTCCCATTCATAAGCTGAGGACTGGCCAGGTCTGGTCCATTGGTTCTTGGACCATGTTGAAGAGGCTACAGCAATCTTACAGCTTGGAGGATCAACGAATGTGGCAGCGGCAGAATATAGAGTATCGACAACGGGAGGATGAGGCACAACGAATGCGGGAGCGACGACTTGAAATATGGCGGATTCACCATCCCATTCCTAGGAACGAATGGTATCCCTTGTGGTGGGATTTGCGGGTACGTCTCGTACTTAATCAGCCTCGGCTTTTGGCGCTGGTTGTCGGCAACCCGTTTTGCTGCTTTATTTCGAACGTGTTGCTACTTACAGCCTCTTTGGGCCCCGACGCGTCGTAACAGTGGTCACTGACACATTCTCACAAACATCTCCCTCCCTAGGATCCTTATTATCGGCGCACCTCTGCCGACAGTCCCCGCAAGCATAAGTTCGACGATCCGAAGTATTGGCGGATGATAGAGGGGTAAGTCTCGTTTGGCTCATTCGGTTTGCTGCTCATCGATCGTGTTCCTGCAGCGTAGCGCGCTACAGTGAAGATTGGGAGATCCGCAAAGCCCAAAAATTGGACTCATGGCTTCGGAACATGACCCGACTATCTGGGCTTATTAATCTGCTTGAAAAGCTTGCATCCAGTGCTGCTCCAGAACGTCGACCCGGAGTAAATAGGCAGGTTCACGTGTTGCGGAGCAGCTTGAAGAAGCAGCAGGAGCGCTATATCGAGTTCTTGCAGCTTAGCAGAGACTATGCTGACAAGTTCCTGCTGGACATCTCTTCGACGATCATCGGCCAAGAAGAGTTCCTCGACACACTGGAGAAGAGATGGACATGGCGAAGGAGCTGCATACGCAAGCAATTCGACTGCAAAAGTCATATGAGAGCGAGATCGCGGGTCCTGTGGAGGATATCCGGAAAACAGGTGAGTGTTCGAAGAACGTGCCGAAGCGAAATCCCATTGAGTGCACACGGCAGTTTTGTCTGAACCGCTGTCACCGGACACAGGCGTCGTGAGCGAGGTCGACGGTGTGCTCGAAGAGATCCGCCATTGTCACACCGCCATGAACGAGTTCTGGCTCGACGAGGCGCAGCGCGCGGACAAGGCGCTGAAGACCGGCCGTGTCGGTGACAACGACGTTGCACGCTGGAAAGGCTTCCGGGCCAGCCTCGACCGGACGATCGTAGCTTCCAAGGTAACATAGTGTCATGCCCGAGTCCTGCTCTCCCTCCCTTATCGTGGTTTCCAGGATCTTCACTCGAAAGGGAACAGCGAACATCAGTCACTGACAGATTCGCCGCTGAACGTTACTCGCCCACCTGTGCGTCTATTCATCCCACGTCTGGCGGCCTACTCTAATGCTCTAGCCCGACGCAGAATATCAGTGCGATAGTGCCCGCCCAGTTGTTCGCCATGCACCTCGCCTTCAACGCGCTATCCCGCTTGCGCCTGTGCGGCTCCGTCGAAGCGCTGAGGGGCAGCCTGCAAGGGATGGTTGTTCAGAAGATCCTCCACGTACAGTCGAAATTCCAGGGAAACATCGAGTCGTGCATCGCTTTCTTTTGGAGATGCGCCGAGTACGGAGACGTGGTCACGGCATGCGGCGGCGTGTCCGTCTTCAAGCTCGTGCTGTTCCACATGAAGGACTTGCAGGGCCTGCGCAGCCGCATCGAGCAGCTCAGGTCTGACGTGGCCGAGACGCCACTTGAGGCTGCGCACGCCGCCGCCGCCAACTTTTCCGGCACGCGCAAGCCCTCCTCCGTCTACGCCGAGTCTCTATCATTACTGCGCAAGCTAGATGGGAAGCTATGCACGCTGCTCAACAGCGCCGCGTCGTGGATGGAAGTGTTAGACGCGGTCGACGCGGCGCCGTCCTCGGAGCTGACGCTGGCACAGCTGAAGAAAACGAAGCGCGTGTGGTCGGAGAGGAAGGAGGCGTTGGACAGGGCGCTTGAGGCCGTGAATGGCGACCAAACCGAGGACGCCGCGCGCACGCGCGGCGCTGGCAGACTCCCCAACTTCCTGCGCTCGATGGCCCGGGGCATCCGCCATCTCGTCATCCATTGAAGGACACTGCACGGCATGTACCAATATACCCCCTGACGAACTTGGACAAACTTGACAGACTGTATGTACGCACTTGATCCCCTCGTCCTCGAGTTACACGATGATAGATCGCCTTGCTGCTGATACCCTGTATATCACTCTACGCACCCATTGACTATTGAAACATTGACATATATGATGAGCAGCCTTATGAACACTGCACAACAGCTCGCGCGAACATTTCTCGGCAGCCCACTTCCAGTCTGATTCTCAGTGCGCCGTTTTCTTGTTGTACATCCTGTATCCCATTCTTATGACCATTGACACGCGAGATGGATCCTCTCGCTCCGCGCGGATAAATGTTCCCTCTCCACATTCTGCCCTAGCACAAAACACGGGGGCTTCGGGCACCCCACTTGGGGTGCTCTCCTGCCAGAATATTTTTGAGAATTTCGGGGCCAGGGCGGCCCCTGGTCGCTTCCGGGAGTGTTCTGGCGGAGATTAGAGTCCATCACAGGGGCCCCCGATCCTCTCGCCTCCGAGTCGCACGATGATAGATCGTCTTGCTGCTGATACTCTGCCATGTACTACTCTCCGCACCCACTGACTGTTGAAATACTGACGTGCAGGAACAACACATCTGCTGATGAACACTGCATGACGGCTCGTGCGAACGTCCCGCACTTGGGGTGTTCTCTCGAGGCTCAATGGTTTCAAGAATCCCAGGATCAGACTAGTCATTTGCACAAGGAGGATCTCATTGCTGGGCATATTTTCTACCAAGTACATACATGATTGTGTATAACAACCCCTTCTCCTTTTCCGGCTCCCTGTGCGCTGCGCGCAAGCCTGCTGCACGCGCCCGTCCTCCGTGTGCTCCAGCTACTTGGCTAGTATACTGCCAGCGGACAGCCACGCCCTCGGTGCGCCAGGCGACGCTTGGCTCGTGTGCGAACACTTGGACTGACACTCCCGCAGCTCGCCGCGCAGGCCCTGGTCAGCGCGATGCACCCCGTCCTTACTGCGTACGGCGCGCCTCGCGCTCCCGCCGCGCGTGTGCGCGTGCGCGGGGGCCATGCGCACGGGGACCTGGAGGTGGCGGGGTGCGGTTCGCGCGGGCAAAGCTGCAGCGTGTGCATAGCATGGTGTTTTGCTATAGAGGTTTGTGGCGCTAGTCCTGTAGGGCCTCGATCTCGCGCGTGCTTGCCTCGAGCTGCGCCACGCTCGCACCCCCGCCCACGCGGCACGGGAACGCATGAGCAGCGCCCAGCGGGCCAACGCGACGCAACGCGGCGTGACGCACCGCACGCCCCGCATACGCTCAGCACCAAACCACACCAAAAACGCAGAAGGGAGGGGAGGGCGCGCACCGGACACACGCAGCACGTGCGGCATGACGGTTGCACTGCCGAGGACCGAGAGCAACGGGGGCGCCGCGCGCGCGGTGCGCGCGGCGTCGCGCGCGACGCACACGATCGCGAGGCGCGTCGCAGGCGCAAAGTACTTCGCTATGAGGGACGCGCCGAGCGCGCCCTAGCTTGTGTCACCGAAGTGGGTGAGGGTGCTTGTGCGCAAGGCTGTGAGGGGATCTTTGGCGATGAGGGCAGCGGTGGGGGTGGGGGTGGGGAGCTGGGAGGCGGGGAGGAACTCGACGAGGAGCCAGCAGTTCTGCGGGGGGTGGTTCGTGGGACGTAGGAGGAGGGAGGGGGAGCGGGCTTACTTTGAATCGGACCATCGTGCGGGGCGCGGGGTGCTGGAGGGAGATGGGCGGGTCGGTTGTGCCCGCAGCGCACGTGTTTTCAATTCCGAGCTCTCCGTGCGCCAGTACGTAAACTTTCCACTCGACCATGGGCATGCTCTTCATATGTGTGCTCTACACCTTGTCATGCCCCCCCTCCCCTTTGGTCCAGACACTTTTAATTGAAGAACCTGTGCGATGTCCCGGCTCGTGCAGCCCCACTTCGATGACGACGCTTGGACGACGCTGACACGCCGACCGTGGGAGATAATCGTTCCCAACACCCACTCATGCGGTACAGTAGCAGCTAGCTGCGACAGACTGCAACACAGCATTTGTACGTCTAATTGGAGTGGCGCGCCCCTCCCACCCTAACAGCTTTCATCCCGGTTCATCGGTCGCAGAGTTCTTGCCGCATCACCCGGCTCTCGACACACTGCATGAGTGACTTAATAGACACCACTTGACGGTGCCAAGGCATGCTCCTCAGCACAGCCTTTCCTGACTCCAGAGACTTCCTCGTGTTATCCTGCATTAAAAGGCAGCAATCTTCTGGTCCGACCACCGTCTTCCCTCACGCGGGTTGCCCCGACCTCAGTTGACACTCTTCCCCTGGATTCCCCCTCTACAACATCCCTTTTGGCGTCTACAACTCCAATATGTATGTTCCCACTATGAAACTGCACAGGAGCCTGCGGCATCGTCGGGCGAGAACTATCGGCCGTGCATGGGCGGATGAACCTGATTCCATTCACAAGCCGAGGAAAGAGGGATTCCGAACTTTTGTTTCGCGGCTCACGTCAGAGGAACGACGACGGACTTACGAGGAGAAACGACGAATGTGGCAGCGGTGGAAAATCGAGGGTCGACGACGAATGGACGAGCGCGAACGAATGTGGGAGCGACAATCTGAAATGCGGCAGAGACGGGTCGAAGCTGGCTACAACGACCCGGACCCCTGGGACGTGGATTGCAATCTGCATGGGCGGAATCCCCGGCGGTGCATGAATCCGGTACGTCTCGTCCCCAATCAGCCTCGCCTTTCCGTGCTGGTGATTGGCGATCACTTTGCTATTTGATTTCGAGTGTATCGCTGGGACGTACGACCTTCCAGCGTAGGCTGCTCCAGCTTCTGCGTATCATCTCCATAGCGGTCCCAGATACATACTCACAAATATCTCCCTCCCTAGGATTTTGATTATCAGCGCACCTCTGTTGACAGTCTCCGTCTGCGCAAGTTCGACGATCTGAAGTACTGGCTAATGATAGAGGCGTAAGTCTCGCTCGGCTCATCGAAGCTGCTGCTCACCGTGTTCCCGCAGCGATGGAGACTGGGATATCTGCGCGGCCGCGACGTTGCGCTCGTGGCTTCGAGACATGACCCGGCTTTCTGAACATATCAATCAGCTTTCTGGGCTCGCATCTAGTGCTCCTCCAGAAAGTGGACCTAGAATCAATAGGCAGGTTCACGTGTTGCGGAGCAGCTTGAAGAAGCAGCAGGAGCGCTATATCGAGTTCTTGCAGCTTAGCCGAGACTGTACTGACACGTTCCTGCTGGACATCTCTTCGACGATCATGGGCCAGGAAGAGTTTCTCGACACGATGGAGAAGAGATCGGACATGGCGAGGGGACTATATGCGCAGAACATCCAACTGCAAAAGTCATATGAGAGCGAGGTCGTGGGTCCTGTGGAGGACATCCTGAAAACAAGTGAGTACTTGAAGGACTTGCGGAAGCGAAGTCTCACTGGGTGCACACAGTAGTCTTGCCTAGGCTACTCCCGTCAGACACAGGCGTCGTGAACGAGGTCAACCGCGCGCTCGCAGGCATCCGGGGCTGTCACACCGCCATGAACAGATTCTGGCTGGATGAGGTGCAGCGCGCAGACAAGGCGCGGAACACCGGCCGCGTCAGCGACGACGACGTCGCACGCTGGAAAGGCTTCCGGGCCAGCCTCGACCGGGTCATTGCATCTTCCAAGGTAACATGACATCGTCCCTCAGTGCAGTTCTCCCTCCCTCATCGGATTTTCCAGGATCTTCGCTCGATGGGGAGCAGTGAACGCCAGCCACTGGCAGACCCGCCGCTGAGCGTTACTCGCCCACCTGTGCGCCTATCCACTCTACGTCCGGCTGCCTACCCTGATCCCCCGAGCCTGATACAGAATATCAACGCAATAGTGCCCGTCCTCCTGCCCGCCATGCACCTCGCCTTCAACGCGCTGTCCCGCCTGCGCCTGTGCGGCTCCGTCGAAGCGCTGGGGGAAAGCTTGCAAGGGACAGCAACTCAGAAGATCCTCCGTGTGCAGTCCAAATTCCAGGGGAATATCGATGCGTGCATGGCTTTCTCCTGGAGGTGCGCCGGGTACGGAGACATGGTCACGGCGTGCGGCGGCATCGCTGTCTCGGAGCTCGTGCTGTCCCATGTGAAGGGCTCGCAAGCCCTCCGCGACCGCACCGAGCAGCTCAGGTCCGAAGCGCCTGCAGCGCCCCCGGCCATGCATGATGCAGCGCGCGAAGACGCTGCCGTCTCCACCGGCACGCACAAGTACTCTTCTGGCAGAGTCTACACCGAGTCCCTGTCATTGCTGCGCAAGCTAGACAGCAGGCTACGCACGCTCCTCGACACCATCGCGTCGTGGGTGGCGGTGCTGGAAGAGGTCGATGCGACGTCGTCCGGGCTGACGCTGGCCCAGCTGGGGAAAATGAGGCGCATGTGGTCGGAGCGGAAGGAGTCGCTGGATAGGGCGCTGGAGGCTCTGAACGGCGACCAAACCGGGAACGCCGCGCACACACACGATGGCGGGCTTCCCGTCTTCCTGCGCTCGATGGCTCGAAGCATCTGCAATTTCGTTATTCGCTAACGGACAGACACTGCACGGTTCTGTTGGAATAGTGATCGTTGGACAGTGATACGTAAGATAAGCAGATCGGACTCCATACATCAGTTGTAGCATACTACAAGTACTCTTTTGTTCTCTATCGTTTAAGTAACATAGCTGTATACACCGTGAAGGTACCCCACTTCTCGCTCGTGTGCGTACTCGACAGGCGACGCCACCCGATGGTCTCGAGTACATGGAAACTCTCACAGATTTGCACTCATATACGAACTTGACGAAGACCGTGTATACGCACTTGATCCTGTCGCCCCCGAGTCGCACGGCGATAGATTGTCCTGCTACTTTTACCCTGTATATTAGGGCTCTACGCGGCCGTTGAATAGAAATGTTGACATGTTGGATAAACGCGGACGTTCCCGCGTGTGTAGCATCGAAGTTCGATCGGCTCCAGGAAGAACGAGAGCGATTGCGCGCAACTGGGGACAGCAATACCCATCTGCACCCCGCACCATCATGCGTCGCCTTTAATTCAACCCCTGCTCAACAACAACATACCGTATCGCTACCACCGCCGCGCTCGTACAAACATACACTTCAGCTGGAAACATACAACGTGCACACGCACACAAGTCATTCTGGGCACCACAGCCTGGCCCACGGGTTCGCCCTCCACACCCAGGGCAACCTACACCACCCCGTCGCTCCGGGTTGCGCACTGGCCCCGCACCTGGCTCTGCAGCCCCTCCTCCTTCGGCAGGATGTCCTGCACGCGCTTCCGTCAGCGTGTTGGATGGGGAGCGGGGAGGACGCACGAATTCGAATATGCCCAAGGGCAGCGCGAGCGTCACACACGCGTTCGGCGAGTCGACGAGCGCGCCGACGTGCGCCTCGATCGGCGCCGCGGAGAGCAGGATGTCTGGTGCGTCGCAGTCCGGAGTCAGATGAGGAGAGGGGGTACGGTGGGTAGTACGCACAAGCTTGTTCGCGGGCTGCACGCGTGCGTGGGTTAGGTGTCTGTGGGTGGGAGAAAAGAGGCGGAGGGCTTACTATATCCGAGCTGGGCGGTACATTCGGGTGAGTGCGGGTGAGGATCATCAGGGAGGGCGGCTCACCTTCTGCAGGTAGGCGATCGCGTTGAGCGCGGCTTGCTTGTACGCGACCGTCCTGCGTGACTATATCAGCACCCCACACTCGAGCAGGAGGCGGCGCGCCACGCACGCGTCCATGCTGTACTGCGTTCCGTCGCCATCTGATACCCCGCATGCAATCAGCGACCACGGGGAAAGTAGAGGTAAGGTGCAGCGCACGGTAGTCCACGCTGATGCCCTCGAACACGAGCTTGCTCGAGTAGAGCGGGTCGATCGGGCTCGGGAGGAAGATCGGCTGGCGCAGCGCAAACTTGTCCACACCGCCCTTGATCAGCGACGTGCGCAGGGTGATCACGCCCGCCATCTCGATCGCGCCACAGAACGACATCTCACCCTGGTCCCGCGGGGTCAGCTGGGGAGGCGAGGGACAGGGAGAAGGGAGAAACGCACGTCGCCCTGGGAGAAGTGCAGGTCCCCGACGGAGAGGTTTGCGCCAGGGAGGAAGACGGGGAAGTAGCACCGCGAGCCGCGCGACAGGTTCTTGATCTACAACCCCACAATTTAGCATCACGAGCCTGCACCCCGCGAAGCAGCGTGAGCGCGACGCACATCACAATTCCCGCCGTGCTCGCGCCCCGGGATGGTCCGCGCGCCGTCCTTCTTGATGCGCGCGAGCACATCCTGCGGCAGGTCCTGCCCAATGTACGCGCCAGCCTCCAGGGGCAGAAACGCGACGGGCGGGACTGCGTCCGCGTGCGCGGCGACGAGCTTGCCCTCGCGCGTGTTCCACTGCTCGAGCAGCTCCGCAGACGGCGCGGTGCCGATCAGGCCCGGGTGCGAGACGCCCGCGAAGCGCACGCCGGGGACGTGCCGCGAGGTCGCGTAGATGCCCTCGAAGTCCCAGATGGCCTTGCAGGCGCGCGAGTTGAATTCGCGGGCTTGGGGGGTGGGTGAGTGGGGGCGGGTTAGCGCGGGAGGAGGGAGGCGCACCGAAGAGGCCGCCGCCGTTCTCGAGTTCGAAGATTCCCTGCGACGGGTTGTGGGCTGGCTGTTAGGGTTAGAGATGGATGTGGGCGCACGGTATAGCCCCACGGCATCTTGTCGAACGGGGTCACTGGGAATCCACGTGAGCATTGTGCAGGAAGATAGTATGTGCAGTACCATCAAGGATGTCGACGACAAGGCAGTCGCCTGGCTCGGCTCCCTCGACGGCGACGGGCCCAGTCAGGTTGTGCACCTTTGTCAGGTCGACGTCGCGAATGTCGTCGCTGTCTGCACGCGCATACACGCTCATCAGCTCTCAGGCCCTCGGAGATAGCGCCCTTACTCACTGTCATTGTTGCCAATCTGCGCACCAGTCCAATCTATGTGTCGCGTTAGCTTGACGTGGAGCTTTGTAAAGGGAGCTGCTAGCCCACCAACGCATTCGAGCTTGAACACGTCACCGGGCTTGACGGTCACGACGGGCGGGATCTCCGGGCTGCACAACCCCGATGAGTTCTGGTATATGCGCGCTATATTCTGCGTGCGTACTGCCAACGGTTGTGTAGTCCCTATTTTGTCTTTGGGTTAGGAAACCGACTTCGAGAACAAGTGGAGTGGGCCGTCACCTTTTGCTGATCCGCCGGCCTGGAGACATAGGGGCTTAGATGATGTACGAAGCAGAGAACTGAGCTTCTCACAAGAACGGATCAACCTGAAAAGACAATTAAGCGGGCACTTGTACTTCGAGACCGACCTCTGCACACGCACCTGGATGAGAGTGGGGTGTGGGACAGAGTTCGCGCGGGTAGCCATGGCTGCGGAAGGAATTGAGACAAGGCTCCGCTTTTATACCCATTGTACCGCATGACAGTAGTGTGCGAAGAGCAGGTGGGCCTGTCTTGCTTATCGCCAATGCCCAGTGAATGATATCTCCCTTGCATCAGGTTCTTGGTGATAAGGCTGGTAAGGGGCGGGAGTAGATCAAGGGCGTGGGAAGAATGACCTCACGAGCTCGCACAGGTTCGCACCGGTTCGGTTTCCCGGTTTCCGCCACCTCGGCCAACTCACTGCACCACTCAGCAAAGCGATAGATAAACTACCTTACTAGAGGCGACTTGGCTACTTTCTTGCCATCGAAGGCGCTGTACACGTCGATGGACAGACCAGACACCCCGCTTTTTAGGACATAACCACTGTCAGCTCGGCTATACACGATCTAATCATGGCGTTCCAAGTCCAATCACGGCCAGAGCCTATGAACGCCACCCCGCATCACTCGAAGGTCAGGGTGTCCGTCACCCTCTCTGATGCCTCCTGCGTCGCAGGCGAGCCCGTTACTGGCAAGCTCGAGCTCGAGTCGCGCGCAGACAGCGGTCTTGGCCTCGGCGTCATCTACGTCGAGCTTGTTGCCATCGAAGGTCAGATCTTCGCCCCTCTCCCACCGCCGCACCCGCTGACAGTCCCCCACCTGCCTCGCATCCACCTACAGAGCTCACCTCTCGCGACCACTCTGCCACTTCGACCTTCCTCCATACCCGCCGCCTGTTCCAGGGCCCCGGCCTCCCACCCTCCAACGCCGTTGTCCAGCACCCGCCCGCCGGAGAGCCACCCCTCCCCGCGCACTACCACCGCGCGCGCCGCGGTCGCACCACCTTCCTCTTCCGTCTCCCCCTCCCCGCCTCCTCTCCCCCCGCGATCGACTTTGGCAGCGGCCTCGCGCGCATCCGCTACGAGGTTCGCGCTGCCGCCGGCGTTGCGTGGAAGGGCCAGAACCGGCTCGTCACGGACCGCTGCGCCGTCGACGTCCTCCAGCGCCCGCCGCCGCCTACAGGCGACGCGCTCGACGAGTTTGGCTATGACCTGTGGCCTGCGCCCGAGGGCCTCGTTGTCGGCGAGGGCGGCAAGATCTGGGTGCAGGCGCGCGTGCTCGGCGGCATGCTTGTAGCTGGTGCAAGCGCGTGCATCGAGCTGCAGGTGAAGAACCACTCTGCGAAAAAGGTGCGCCGTGCATTCTCCACGCTGATCGCTTCCGCCGTGCTGATGCTTGGTGCAGACGACGGGTCTGCACGTTACGCTCAGCCGCCATCTGCACCTCCCACACGCTGCTGGCGCGCCGTCACCGCAGTTGCGAATCTCCGACACTCTTGCGAGCGTAGCGTACCGCGGAGCAGAGTACGCGGCTCAACCCGGCACTGAGGGCATCGCACAGCTCATGTTCGATGTCCCACGCGCCGCGCGTACGGTTACAGCGCATGCGCGTCACGACGCGCTCGATGATGAGGATGAGGACGAGGACGAAAACGATGATCGTACTGCCATAACACCGCGGCGTACGACACCGGCGCTATTTGAAGTACGCGGCGTAGTTGCTGTGCGCGTCTCGATGCCCATTGGCAGGTGCGTTGGGCGCTGGGTTATATGCTTGCGTGCTGATCGGACTGCAGCAAGGACATTCAGCTCGAGCTGCCTGTCACCATCGTCCACCCTGCGACCATGCCTGCGCTGGAACCAGAGCCATACCCATATCCCTATGAACTCGCTGCCTCTCCTCCCGGTCCTCTCCTCTCGCCTCCGCCCGCTCTCTCACCTCCGCCTCTCCCCCTAGCTGGACCGATTCTGTCACCTACACTGTCTCCTCCGCCTTTGCCAGCACTTTACGCAGATCGCGCACACCCAACACCGTATGCATATTCTATGGCCTCACCTCCAATTCACGCTATACCGCAATACCCTCAGTCGCTTGTCATCCCGCCATACCACGCACACAACGGGCAGCTCTGGTTTCCACCGCCTTTCGAGCCCTCGTATGCTCCTCCGCAGGCTTACTACAACCCGCATCCCGCCCCTATCCCCACGCAGCCACAACGCCCCGCAAGCACGCAACTACCCTCTGGTCTTCCTGTTTCGGGTACTCCTGATGCACTCGCGCACTATCCCACTGCTCACTATGCCCACGCGCAACCGCAACCACAAGCTGAGCGTCCAGAGGACGCCACAGGCCACGGTGCGCGCGCCGCACGGATCTCACATCACCTCCGCGCGACATCGCGGGCTCGCTCAGCGTCCCCACCTCCACCTCCCGTCCCCGCGCCAGAAGTCGCACCTCCCCCTGTGACGGCCCAGGCAGAGGTTGAGCTCCTCTCGCCGCGGCCGATGCCGTCGCCGACGCTCACACGTGTCGCGGAGCCCGATCCGTTTTCATGCAGCTTTGCGGGTGCAGGCGGCACGCGGGTGCGCACACGCAGCCTGAGCGTGGTGCAGCTCGAGGCGATGGCGGCGCGCGCAGAGGTGACGCGGGCCCTCGAGAAGGAGAAGGAGAGCGCCCGGGCGGACTTGGAGCAGGACAAGACACTGCCGGTTCCGCCGGTGCCGTCGGGCAAACCGCCCAATGCAGGCCAGCGGCTCGCGGCACAGGACATCTTCGCGCGGGCGGAGGACGGAGAGGCGGAGAAGCCGCGCTCCGCGCTCTCGCTCCTCCGCCCGCCGGCACGGCCCCACCTGTCCATCTCGATCCCCAACGGCCACGGTCCCACACCTGGAGGCGGGGAAGAGAACGGCCTCGACGCGCTCGAGCGCCGCCTCGTGGCGCACGTCGGCACGCGCAAGCAGCCGCACGCACCGGCGCCGCCGCTCCCGCCCGAGATGCGCGCGACGGCCGCGGTGGCGATGCCCGTGGCGGAGGCGCCGACGCCCGTGAACGAGAGCGCGATCTCGTCGCTCGCGCTCGGCGCGGACGAGGACTTTGGCGGGCGCAACTACACCGCGACGGCCACAGCCACGGCTACGACCACGGGCGCCGTCATCGCCGCGCTCGAGCCGGAGGGCGAGTTCGAGGAGGAGGGCGATGGCGAAGACGGGCGCACGCAGCGCCAGGGCAGGGACGGGTCGTCTGGCACGGGCACGGGCAGCGAGCGCGAGACGCACCGCGCGCGCTCGCGCAAGTCCGTTGGCAGGGACAAGGACCGGGGCGACGGCAAGCCGCGCAAGGCGAAGCGCAAGAAGGGCACGCGCGACGAGGAGGCCGCGCGCCTGCGCCGCGCCGCGCGCGGGCGCGTCGCGGAGTGGCTCGGCGGCGTCGAGGCGGGCGGGCCGGACGCGGACCCCGCGCGGGAGCCTGTGCCCCCGCTGCCGCAGTCAAAGGCGGAAGAGCACGCGCCCGGCGCCCCTGCGCCGCAGCCTCCGCTTCCGCCTGTACCAGAGCCTGCTCCCAAGGTCGCGCCCAAGCTAACACCAGAGACGCAGCCGGAGCCAGAAACGAGGCCGGAGCCCCCCACGCTGAAGCCGGACGCGCGCTCGTCGGGCTTCATCCCGCTCGCGACGCTCCGTCGCGCGCCGTTGGTCCTCCCGCCACCCGAGTCCGAGTCCGCCCCCGCCCCAGCACGGCGCGTCGCGCGGCGGTACCCCCCGCCTCCGCCGCCGCTCCAGGTCGGCGCGGCCCAATACGACGTCAAGTCCGCGCGGGGCGGGCGGGGCGGGCGCGTCGCCTCGGTCGCCGCCATCTGGGCACAGGCCGCCAAGGCGCCCAGCGCACCCTCACCCCCACCTGCGCCCGTGCCCGTGCCGAAAGCGGGCAAAGCGCGGCCCGTACCCGTCCCCGCGACGACCGCCGAGCCGAAGCCCCCGCCCATCCCCACCCCTACCCCGCGCAAGGACGCACCTGCGCTCCACAGGGACAGAGAAAAGGCCGCCGCGCCGCTGCCGCCGTTACCCGCCGCGTCCCCGCCCGTGAAGGAGCCGCGGATGCCGCGCGCGCCCGGGCTCGCCGGGCTGGGGCTGAGCGCTGCGGCGCCATCGTCGCCTGCGCTCTCGTCGTCTATCGCGACGCCCGTGCTGTCCTCGACTGCGTCACTCGCACGCCCGCCGCCGCCCCCGCCGCCGCGCGCCCTGCACCTGCACAGCCGAGTGCAGGCGGGTTCCGCGCGGAGCTCGCGTTCGGGCAGGCGCGCTTGCGCAGCCTGATACGGCGGTACCAGGGCCAGGGGCAGGCTGCGTGACGGCGCCGCGCTTGTTTGTGTGATTCTAGGGTCTGATGCTAATGGACGGATGGATGCACTACCTGTGTTCAAGGACGCAACTAATTGACGATCTATGTGACGACGTGCGATGATATTCGTTGGTTTCGTGACTCTGGCTTGCTTGTTGTTTCGGTGCGCTGCTTTATTTTCAAGTACGCTGTGTGTTTTCTGGATGGTTGTATACGTATGTCCGCGGAGGCATAATATGAAGAGGGACGATGTAATGTAGACCCGAGTGAAGTAGATCCGGATCCAGGCAGTATGCGGTGACAGGTGACACCGCATTCGGGCGGACCGCACCAAGCGTGCCTGCGCCCGTCATGTTGGTTTCCGTGAACTCGGCACCAGATGGTGTCGCCCGTCGAGCATGCACGCGAGTGAGAAGGTTAGGTGTATCTCCGATCGCCTTATCTTATCACTGTCCGACGATCGCAATTCCATCTGGACCTGTGACGCTGAGTACCGGCGACTCACACCGTCCTCGATCTTGAATGGCCATGCCCTTTCCCGCTGAACTTTTCTTCGAGATCGCCCTTCACCTCCCAGCAACAGCAGATGTCCTTGCGCTTGGCCTCACCAATCGCTTCGTCAACAAAGCCCTGTCGGCACCGGCACTCTACAGGCAGCGTATCTCGCTCCGGGGATGGGACACAGGCGCCTGGGACGACGAAAATCAGGCAGCGGATACCCCTTTTCCTGCTCTTCTGAAGCGTTGGATGCGCGCGGATTATGCGTGTTCCAGGATAGAACAGCTCCTCGACCAAGCGGTTGCCGAAGACTATTTCCGAATCCAATCAGCCAGTCTCGATGAGGGCGAGGGCGAGGGCGAGGACGAGGACGAGGACGAGGACTGGTCGTGGCTTGAGTGGCGCGACGATATCCCCAACGATGGTGGTCCAGCACCGGCACTGCTTGTTTCTCGTACTCGACTCGACGGAGTCAAGTCTGTAGCTTGGGTGAAACTCTTGAGCGAAGTGCTACCATCGGTGGCGATGCACCACCGTACGTCTATTCGTCTGCACAGATACTGAACCGAACATGAGAATCCGACGTCACTGCAGGGTTGAACAATGTTCCGCGAGTTATAGACGCCCGATACCACGGAGTCATCAAAGCGTTCATGCTCACGATAACACAGCTGTGTTTCTCTCCAGAGCTTGCACCACGATCAAGCTCTCCTAACAGCTTGTCGGCTTCGAGCTCATCTGAGTGCGATTGGTATGAGCGAGCATGCTTCGGCATGGCTGCGCTCTTCATGTATGGTGTGTCGACCTCCGTTTATTCTCGTGGGCATACTGTTGATGTTATTGTTCGATAGACGATGCAGGCCCTGAGTTTAGGGCAATATTTGAAAGCATCTGGGAATATTTACGCTACTCAGTCGTCAGGGCGCTCTACAGGTCCTACGCAGCAGGAGACCAATACTCTGCAATCTTTATCCACAAATTGAGCCCTAGGCTCTCACCCCAGAGTCTCGACGACTCTTACGAGCGCATCTCACGTCGCTTCTCTGTGTGCCTCGTCGTTCAGTTGATCATGCATCTCGAGCTGCGCTTCGAGGACCCAAACCCACCCTATATCTTGGAAGCGCCGCGAATCCCTCGCTCTGGCCTAGTATTGCTTCCCTACGGCGAGCCTTTCCTGCTGGGGCCCGGCTCGATACGGCCGTGGCTGCAAGACGGCATGGCGGGTACTCCTTTCGCGGGACTATCCACCTCCCCGAAACCCTGGGCAGGCTATTGTACCACCGGACTCCCCCCACAGTGCATAGTCGGGGACATGCCTATGTTTTTCGACTTGCAGATAGCGCCACCGGAGGCCGGAGAATCCCGCTACATCTCGTTCCAGGCCGAAGATGCCGTTGGGCGATTCACGATGGCCGGGACCTGCGACTCCCGGACAGGACTTGTATCTGCTAGGACGGTGCAGGACGAGGGCATCACACGGGAATGGGATGGTGTTGTTACGCCCTTTGGAATGGCTGGCCGATGGGGCGCATGGAACTACGGAGGCTGGTGGTGGATCTGGCCACGAGAATGGAGCCCGACCACTCGAACGCCACGCTCTTGACGAGTTATTGCCTGACCTCGTCTCGTAGCAATGTTACATGCGTCGGAAACCTGCGCCTCGGGCGGATGGTATATGGCTGCTGTACTATCTTTGTAGGTCTTATGGGATGTTGTACAATTATACCAAGTGTTTCCTGCTACTGTATGCTAGTGGCAGGGGCGGATTTCAAGGCTCCAGGGACTATAGCTACGCCATTGGTCCCAGTGCCCTCCGTCTAGGCAATCAGGCAGAGCAGCAACACAGAACACAGGTTTGGTAAATCCCAGGGCATATGCCAAGCGGGCGTACCATTCGGGCGGGTTGTATGACCTACATGCCGACGTGGTACGTCGGATGTCTTTGCGCAGTCCGATAGCGCACGAAGGTTGGTTCCTCTCTGCACCCTCATCTACAGCTCAACGACCATCTTCCCGAGGCTCCGCCACTCTGCGAAGGTCATCAGACGGGTGGGCGCCCAGCGCTCAGCAACAGTAGCGCCGGGATGATCGGGGCTTTACTGACGCCGAATATGACTGATTATTGCAGACCACTTCGTGTGCGCCTTGTCTGTGGGGTGACGGCTACCGGAGCGGGTGATGGCGAATCACTCGGCGCGGTACTCGAGGCTCCGTCTCCGTTTATGATATCTTGAATGGACGATTCTAAGGCGTCCACGCGATTTGACGTTTGCATCACTGCAGTAAAAGGAGGATGAGGGTGAACTAGGGGCAGAGGGTACGAAATAGCGACTGACTGCGGTCAATGATCTGGGAGGACATGTCATTGAACTTAGCGTCCAACTGTTCAAGAAGCGTCTCGACCTGTGTAGAACCACGACCTCATAGATCAGAGAGAGTTGCAGCGACGAGCTGTGGGCTCACGAATGCGGTAAGCTCATGAGGACTCGAGATGTCGGCGGGGTTGGCAAGCGGCTTCGAGGGGCCCGGGGAAGGGCCACGCGAGGCGACAGGCGTCTTGGAACCTTGATCTCCCTTGACTGGGCCATTTACGGAAGGTACTTTGAGCGGCTGAGCAGACGGAGGCGAAGACATAGGGAGAGTATGACAGATTCAAGAGTGGCATCCGGGACCCGGCCCTCAATGCAGCCGTGGCAACATATCACGTAAACAACGGGTCTCTCGATCTGTTGTGGCCTGCCGTGGGACGGCCCTTGAACCAACTAGTACTTCAATGCTACATCACGAACGATGCACCTTCAAACTTTAATGGACCCCGTACCAGCACCTCTGTGACGAAGTCGCTGCAACATATATGGTATGGCCATGCAACGCGGCTGACGCGCGGACATCTTTCGAGCGTAATATCATTCCGCCGTGCTGGTGCAGAATGACCAGGACCACCGGTTCACCACCAAGGCGCACCCGGTATATATCCCTCACCCGCATGACGCGACTGGTTCTGCCCTTGTACTGCCATGATGGCTGGAGCTACCCGTGACATCACTTAGCCCTACAACTCGAAAGACGTTCGGCGGAGATGAACCTGCTTCGACCTTCCTCGACCATTGAGGGATGAAATGAAATGTTTTGCGCGCTGGCCCGCCGCTGGGGACACACGGGGACGGATTGGCGTTCCCGCTGCGGTCCTCAGCGTCGGCGGTGTACTTCCCCGTCTCCTCCGCCCAATGGGCGATGGTTCCACGTTCCACCGTCGACTCTATCATATTGACTGGATTCCTCCATGTACGTAAGTGCTCTAGTTCGTCCCTATACATAAGAATGTTTTGCCAATCTCAATCAACCCGCATTTAGCTACATACGGTGTGCGGTTAGCATCAACTATAAACAGTGCTTACAATGCCTCATTGCTTTGTTCGCATTTATCTTCTCCGACAATCTCCCGCGAGCTCTCCGTGCACTGAGCGGATCCTGGGAGCTACCACTGCTTGTCATGAGTGGAAGTAATAACGCCACGAATTGGGCCCCAACACTCGGTAAGCTCGTGCACCGATGCCTCGAGCTGAGCTACCAGATGACTCCGAGTGGCAGGAGCCATACTCTGCGCAGCCGTCTGTGAGTCATCCTGTATCTCCTGCTGCTGCTTCTCTTCCTTACCGATTCACCTAGTGAATGCATACATGTATGGGACAGTAGCCCATCAATGTTGCTGTTACTGGTACCGAAGTAAGCGCACGTTATATCGCCTCAACAATTCTGTGACTGACCCTACACGAAGGATTCAACGACAGTCAGAAGGTGAAGTACGTCAGGCACCCAACGGCTCTCCGCCCATGTACAGGGTACTAAGTGGTAGCAGAGCTCTCATAGCCACGTTGTTCATCCTTCATACTCTCCACACTATCGAGTGAGTGCGTTCATGACCAGAAAGACATCGTTTCTCATCTAGTGAACGGAGGCTCTTCTCTGGAATATGGATCTACTGGTTCGTACTCGCCAATTAAGCCCCTGACTCTGCGAGGCTGACGGGTCAACCCAAGCATCACCAATTACGGGGATCCGAAGCTATTCAAAAGCGAGCGCGTTGCACCCTGCGATCATGATATGATAGCTTACAGTGTCTTGCAGAGGGTGTCTGGCCATACACCTTTTCCCCGGTCATCGTCTCAACCACCTTCTTTCTCACAAATCTGTTTATGGCGTCTCGGTGAGTCATTGCCATGCCATCGCCGCCGCCGTCGTCGTCGACCCCGCTCACGCGAAGTTCGTGTTGTCAGCCTCTACGGTCTTACGAAAAGAAAGCGCGAGCTGATCCTGATTGTGCTGCTGGCAATTACGTCGCTTGTGCTCGGCGTAAGCGTTGCCTCGCGTGCTTGGGTGATCAAAATGTACGATAGCGGTACCCACGCGTCCCAGCAACTCACAGAGTTTGAATACGCAGACGCCCTGCTCATCACGAGAAAGCATCCGCCTACAGTGCCTTGGTCATATCCTGGCACGCTCTGCAAAGTGCCACCGCGATCACCATCAACGGTCGGTTCTGTCGCCACGTCTGGAGTAGCTTCACTTACGCATTGTGCCATAGCTCTGTTGACCCGTGCGCTCTTCAAGTCCCGCAGCGGTTTCCTGAGGTCAGGGGCCGTCATTCGCCATCTCGTCCGAGGCGCTGTGCAGGCGGGCCTGCTCGCAACCATCTGCTCTGTCACCTACACGATTGTGTGGATTGTACTCCCGAACACGTCCCTTTACAGCATCCCCGGGCAAAACGTTGGCATTTTCCACACCAGCGTATGTCACCCCCCCCCCCCCCTTGGCGTAGTCCGACCAGCTAAGCAGATCTGCAGGCATTATTGTCAACGCTGCTCGACCGGGACAGGCTCCGCGCGGAGCTACTCGAGCCTTCTGATGCGGACAATACACTCGGGAAGCAAGTCCATCTTACGACAATCGCGAAGGACGATGGCGATGATTTGAATTATGATAGAAGCAATGACGTGCCATTACTCAGCGCGCGCACGAATTTCAGGTAGCTGTCGACCACGCGCTTCATGTCAAAGTTTCGTTCGGAACGAGATGTGACGCCGGCCATTACCTATAGTCCTCCTCAGTGCGAATTCCATAATTCACCCTACAATACACATCAAAGTTCAAGTAGTCACTAATTCTTTGAATGCAGACGCAGTTGAGCGCTCGTGGTGTTCATCCTTCAAGCTTCATAGTTGACAGTTGCAGCGCGGAACCCGTGAAGGGCGCTTGGCTCGCCGCTGGGTGAACTTGATAGATGAAACGATGAGTCGGTATGTGCACCGACTTCTGATCTTTGAAGACACATAGTCTGCTGCGTGTCCGGAAACCGCGAGAATCTAGCTGACGTATAGGAGACTAGTGAGACAGAGCCTGGGTCCAGGCTCGGTCGAGGGCCCCCTCTATATCTTCGCAGACATGGCGGGTGCAGACTCTATCATGTAGATCATTCAAGGGTCATCCGACGAACCATTATATCGTGCCGATATTCTGGTGCGGACCGACGAAAACCTTGTACACGCACCTTTGTACATCGTCCCAAGCCCCCCCCCCTCCCCGGTATTCTACTCTTCGTATTGATGACTCCTTACTCGGAAGTCTTACGCTATTGCCATTCCACCAGTTGATGCCGATGGTGTCCTCAGACACGGTAAATGCCTCAGCGTACCGTGATTACTCTTCCTCGCGACGCAGTGCTTACGGACGCCATCTTATACTGTTTATCCCACCTCCTGCATTGCTTGTTCCCTCAAGTCTCCTCGTCAAGATCTCGTTTTTTTTTGCGATTGGATCGCCCGCGCAGCACACGTGCCCGAGCTGGCCCTGCACTCGACTGTTCCCCTCCCCCCGTCGGCGTCGTGCGCGCGTGGTCTCAAGTGTGCACGGCACTCAATCAACGTAGGTGGATTATGGACTACTAGGCCATGGTTGAATTGAAAGGTACATCCTAGAATGTCTGTCAGCACACAGGATGCTCATTTCGGCTCGGGGAAGCAGTTTGTAGCACAGAAACTGTGTGCGAGCAAGGAATTCGTGCCATCAGTGTACATTCTACTGACTCGGCACAACCTCCCCGCCCATATGCGTTACACTGCTTTGATTCCACATTTCTGCCCTCAAACACTTGGAAGGGCTTTTCCTTGAATATTTTATGCACTTTGGGGGGTCTGGATGCTGTGGATCACACGAGATGTGCATCATGATGGGTTTTCCTCCATTTTTCACTTTTTTATTTTTCGACGCGTGGAACAGCTGTAGCGCGCATACATATGTATGGCGGGGGTCGCCAGTTGCGACGTCACGACAGCTCGAGTAGGGGGCTTCGTGAAACGATAGTGGCTCGCTGTCCGGGAGTTCCGCACGAGAAGCTGCGGTGATGATCAGGAGAAGTATGCTCGAGTGAGGTGATAGCGGGGCCTTAGAAGATGTTACAAAGGCACTGAGAAGGAGGAGCCCGGGAAAAGAGAAGGCAAAGTCGAGCTTTAGGAGGGATGGACGCAACTGACGCTCATTTAGCTGGTGATGTAGTCGCGATGGCCGGGTGGGCCGAGCGGGGCCGCAGCTTCGCACTGCCACTCTCCCACCCAACTCCCACCAGTGCTGATATCAGATATCTGGTGACATGTCGTCCCTCTGATTCAATCGTCGCTCCCAGGTACCTGGCATGAGCGCCCGCTGTCCGTCCTGTCTATATCTCTTCCTCTCCTGGATGTCTCGTCCCCGCTTTCCCTGCCCCGGCGCGGCCACCTCCCAGTCGCCATGACTAACTGGCAAGACCCCACACGCCTCGCTGAGACCTACCGTTCGCACGTCCCTGCCCGAGTCCTCGCGCCTGTCATCCTCACCCCTCCATCATAGTTGACTTCGTCAAGTTGGAACATATTCTCGCCGGTATCTATATGTTTGTCTTTTCACCTTTCCCCTCTCTCCTTCTGACACGCTCCATCCAGTTGGGAGTTCTTTGCGAACATTCATTACGAGTGGAGCTTTGTCACGCGTAAGCGCAAATGGCTCTGGACGTTGGGGGTACGCATCTTGGCATCCTCTACTCTTGCTCGACTCAACTCGCACCTCTGCCAGGTCTATATCACTGCTCGCGTCAGCACCCTCTTGTTCACGATGATGAACCTGATCGGCATGGACGCAACCAAGCCGATTGACTGTCAGGTTCGCTGCACCACTACTCACCTCGCACCATCTCCCCCTTCTGATTGAGTTTCAGGTCTGGATCGTATGGTGTTTGGTGCGGTTCCCTGTCATAGCACCCTGTGCAACGCCCTGACCTTGGTTCAGCTGTTCTCTGCCGTGGCGCTGGCCGCAGGCTCATTCCTAATCGTCGTGCGAATGTGCGTTATCCCCTAATAAGCTCTGGCGCCCCTTTGCCTCAATGCCAGACAATGCAGCTCGGCGATTTGGGAGCGCAAGCCGTTGGTCATAGTGTTGTCGATGGCTGTCTGGCTCATAAACGTAGCGTTCTGGATACATGGTCAGTATTTTACAGGTGGCTATCGCATTCTTGACTGACGCATACGTAGACATCGTTCGGGTACGCCTCATCGTCCCAGTGGAAGTTATTCCGACTGAACCGTCAGTGCGCAATAGGCGCACTCGTTGTGGAACCTGCAAGGTGGTGGATGCCTCTATCTGTTCACGGTCCGCGGACGACCGCTATCTATTGTCACATTGGTGACGGACACCATCCTTCTTGTTACCATGCTTCTCGGCCTCTGGCGCAAGGGCGAACTCGTGAAGTCAGGCCTCTGGCGCCTTCTGTGGAACCAGGTGTGTATAACGTTTCTACTAATTTTGATGACTCAAGTACTCACTGTATCAGGGCTTGACATGGCTGACGCTTGCGGTGCTTGTAGAAATTCCGATGATTGTGCGCTCTTCTCACTTATCTCACGTATCCATTCCTTTTTACTCTTTCATTCGCAAGGTTATGCTTTACATGAACCTTAATGGTACGTTTTCCTTCTATTGCCTGCTGACGCCTGATGGACCTCAGCTGTGACTCAGATCCGTGGAATTTGGTATGCCTTCGGTGCCTAAGTTTGCTTTGTTTCGTGACTTAAATATATTTCCAGATGTTCCAAACTCCTGCACGTACGTATCATGTCAGTTCACCGGTGAATGGGCCTAAACTTGCCTACCTCTGAATGTCTAGTCATGGTCCTGTGAGTACATCATCTCTCTCATCCCTCCATCTCCTGATCGAATGGTGCAGTGTCATTGGTTCTACCCGGATGCATCGTGCCCTCACTAACTGGGGAGCTGTTACGAAATACATGTATGTGCTGCTGTTGTTACATTGCTTGCTAGATGATAATCTTTGTCCAGCTCCGACCGGCCTGCAGGGCCTCGGACCGCTGCCCCTGTGAGTGGCATTCGCTTCCGCTCAGCTCCCACCGAGACGACGGCAACAATCCCCATGCGGCCCATCGAAATCTCGATGAATATGGGATCGGACCACGATTCGTTCACCCACACCCAGTCGGACAAAACCTTCTCGAAGGGAGATCTGGAGTCAGCTCAAGGACAGCTATATGTCGCCCCAGAGAAGGTGGATGTCCCACCACGGTCTGATGGTTCGTGAATCTATGTTCGCGAGGGTTGTCTTATTTAGGGCTGCTGGTCTGTACATATAATCATACTAGCAAAACTCGTGCCCTGCGCGGGACAGAAGTCATTGAAGTTGCCACTTATTCATGGTGATCATACGGGGAGCTCAAGGCAAAACCGAAGATAAAAGTATGCTACCAGTGTGCAATGGTAAGATAATATTCTAAGGTAACACTGGCCGGCGCTAGGTGAGCAGTGCGGTGTTGCGATGTGATGATGGTGATGTGGCCAAGGCAAAACGGTACGGCAATGGGTGCTATTGCAGTAGATCACCACGGATGCGGAGTCAGGTCGCCGGCGCGTTCGAAAGAGATGCCGCAGGAGGACGTACATGAGCACATTCAGCCCTGCTCAGTCACACACACTGCTCATCTGCACAGTGAGAGAAGAAAGGGATAGGGGGCCACACCCTAAGGATCTTAGCTCACAGCATGTGTTGCCCGTCACACCGAGTTAGAGGCTCGCGAGGAGGCCCCGCATGTGTTGTTGGTAGCAGAAGACATGCCCAGGCTTGTTCGTAAACGCGGCGGTTGCCGGGATGCATCACGTTGGCAAGGAAGCGCAGGCGATACGGCCACATTTACAGTGCTGAAGGATATCCTGTAGAGCAACATGATGTCTACGGGGTCAAGCAAAGTGTTGAATAGAGTCACACGGTCGATTCGTGGCAGTACGGGCGGACACGAGGATGGAATGAGGCGATGCGTGCGTACCTCCCCCGCCGCCTAAGTGGTACAATTACGGTACTCCATCTGAGCTATCGGCGTGCATCAGAAGCAATCCGATAGAGGGCGCACCCAGGAGTCCGCTGTTGGCGGCGTTGACGATCGCGTCAACTTGCGCGTGCGTGATGTCACCCCTGCTGAGTACCAGGAGTACCCAGGCTAGTTCCCAAGTATCGCAGAAATGAACTCCTCTGAGACTTACTAGACAGAGACGCGGTCTAGCAACGAGCTGACGGCCGGAGGGCGCGCTTGCGCGCTCGAAGACCGTCGTGTTGTGATCGCCGCGCGCTGGTAGAGCTCGCGGAGAGTGGGGATCTTGTGCAATGGGATGGCTGCTGTCATGTTTCGGTCACTTCTAGTGCGCAACGAGACTGTGCAGAGTTCGCTTTGCTCGGGAGTGTGGAGGGTGGTCAGAGGGCCGCGAGTGTGAGAAACACGCCGGCGCGCGCGAACACGATGACGCAACGTCCCGCGTCCACTGGCACCTGTAAGCGCCGACTGCTGCTGGCGATCGACGTCGTCAACGTACCACCGTTGCGCTCTTTGAAGGGCTTTGAGCTACGTTCATTTACGAGGCCGAACGAATCACTGAATGGAACGTGCATTTATGGAGGGCGCATGGGTCGCACGTGAGTTCTACTTGATTTGCAATGGTTCCGAACCTCAGCTGTGGTGCTGAGCCTATGTAATCGCTCCGTGCAGAGCGCACCATCGTTGCCAGGTGCAGGCAAATTTCGCGTCCTCACAGCATCTCGCCGGGACACCACGGAGACGGGGGACAGGTACTACACCGACCAGGGCCTTCGAAACACGACATTCCGGGGGTGATCCATAGCTGACGCGAAGAACGAAGACGCAGTGGCGGAAGACGCCCTGAGCACCGTGTGGTCATCGCGGGCCCTTCGACATTCCGTGGCTTGCCATGCTGGCGATCGTGTAGCCTCTGACAAATTCGACTCGGAGTCGCTGCTACGACTTTGAACACGATCGATAAGGATCCTTTAAGTCGGCTTGTTGAATCTGCGTCCTTGCAAGCCCTCGCGCAGTCCTAAATGTCAAACAAGCTCGTACTGTTTTGATTGGTCTGGGTGATGACTGAGCGTGTTGCATTGGCATGCTCGATAGAGGTGTGCTTGTAAGCTGCCACTGATCCTGCTCGCGTTCATTGGCTGACTGCGTACCCCTGCTACATATGATCCAGAGACCGGGCTTCCCTGGGCTTCCATTCGCTGACGGGCGCTTCGACCTGAAGGGGATCGAGCTCCTCTTGGGTGCAGCAAGATGCATAGGCACAACGTCAGCTCGTAGGTCATCCGCTGCGGTCCTTCATAATATATTGGTTTTCCCGTGATCAGACCTTTCTTGATATCTTTTACGGCAAGCCAGAATGTATGAATGCAGGGGAAGCATCAGGCGCAGACATTACGAGTTCAAACAGATTCACAATTGCTGTTTGGCGCCGTACGGGGCATCACGCGCCCTGCGTCAAAAACTGGAATACTGTCACCCGGCGTGCCCGGTTCTCCGCGGCCTGTGGGCTTCATAAGCTCCATGGGCGCCCCCGCGGATTATACAAAGCTTCACAGCGCAGTAGCGTTCCCTCTCTTTGGAACGACCCTCACCATCACCCCCGACTCAAGATGTCTGCGCCGGCGCCCCTTGGTCCTCCTCCAGCGTTCCCAGGTGACCTATCATGGAGCGTCGCCACCCTCGTCTCTTTGTGGATAACGGGGCCTCTTTGGGGTGCGTAGTGAATACCTCATGCTCGAAACAACGCCAATGACGAATCGATGCATGTTTTACTCGTCTAGGCATGAAGTATGTGATATTCTCTGACACTACCGTGATTTCCTGACGCTTATTCGACGGTAGCGTTTGCATCTTCATATTGTGCGCCCGTGTATTGTACATCAAGGGGTTGAAGGGTGCAAATTTGTGAGTTGCGGTGCAGTGGCCATGACGTTGACTTCCGTCTCACGCGCACACAGATTCATGCTCATCGTAGCAACTACCCAGTTCGCTCTCGCTACGGGCCATGCTATCACGGTTCTGGTCCAGTTGATCAGAGGCTTCGCTGGAATCTTAACTGGGCCATCTCTGTACATCCTCGATCAATCGACAACGGAACATGTAGCACAAGAAGTGTTGTACATCACGAATGTGCGTTGATTGTCTCGACTTCACTTCCGTTACTGACACATCCTGTCAGAGCCTTATCGGCGATGCCATCCTGGTGAGTCTGGTGTTAGACGCTCGCGATGTATGATGCTTACACCACCATCAGATCTGGCGCTTGTATATCATCTGGAATCGGAATTTCTGGCTTTGCGTTCCTTTTGTGAGTGCGCTCTCGGGCATGTGGCGCCGTTTGGTGTGTGCTCATTGTTCGCCGACGTAGGTCGTCCTCTGCATCGCGACAGCAGGTATGTAGTCGCATATGTTGCCCAGTGCGCGGGATCACCAAGTTACTCATGGCCGCTCAATAGTTTCAGGTTACACCGCTGTCGGCAACCTTGCACAGCTCTCCGCGACGGGCACAGTCTTCCTCCACAACGTGCACCCCTGGCTACTCGCCACGTGGTCGCTGTCGTTAGCAACGCAGTTCGGGGCGACGCTGCTGATCGGGTACCGGTTCTGGCGGTCGATCCAGTGGAACTCGCGGGGCATCCGCGCGTCGCGCCTGACTGTCCTCTGGACGCTCGTCGAATCGGGTGCACTGTACAGCGTGACCACGATATTCCTGCTCGGCTTCTCGTCATCGAACACCGGTGGGCTCTTTGCGACTGCGCTGGGGCAGATCAGCGTGCGTGCCTGTAATTCTTCGTGCGGGCTCCATGACGTCTCAGACTGTGTATGCAGGCACTGGCTCCCACGCTGATCATCGTGCGCGCCGGGCTGAGGAGCGCTGGGTCGTCGGGCTCATCGTTCACCCCCGCCAAGGGCTCGGTCAACAACCCGTACAACCCGGGTTACATGCCCTCTGCGCGGCCCACGTTGCGCGACGTCGAGGCTGGGACACAGCAAACCGGCGACGACGATGCGGTGGTGCACATTGGCAAGGCTCCCGAGATCCACTTGGACGATTTCGTGAGCCCCGCCACTACTTCGCACCCGCCGAGCGCTGAACCCCGCCGCCTGTAACAGTCGCACCATGGCGAATCGTCCGTCGATGAAGACAACAAAAGGCCCGTTGTGGAGGCGCGCGTGTATGCTCCTCCATGACCCAACGCGTGCTCGCTCTACATCTGTTCTCCACCACGCTATTCATTACTGCACGCATATAATGGACACTGGAGCTGATGTACCTGCTGGATGGACAGGCCCACGCCCAGCGCAGAGTGCCGCCCGGCTTGTCGTCGGGCGCGCCCAGTGAGCCACCCGGGTGACTCGAGTCTGCGCTCGGCGCGACGGGATGACTAGACGTGCACGCTACTCACGAGCATGTAACAATTTTGTAGGGTACATGTTACTTTGGTTTCTGTATTACTCCAATATCACTTAATGATCTACTATATTGCGTCGCTCGCCGACGGACTTGATCTGCAATGTAATGACGCGCTACACAATGACCGGATCATCCGAGCGTAGCCTCCGCCCCGTGTTCCTTAATCGACACCCCCGCCGCGCCCCGCCGCCGCTTGCGCCCGCCCACGCCCACGCCCACGCCCACGCCCACGCCCACGCCCACGCCCGCCTCCTACGCGCGCCGCTTCCCACGCGGCGCCTCGCCCGGCAGCGCAGCGCTGCCCGGACCCCCGCCTCATACACCGCCGCCGCGCGCGCGCCGTCCGCGTCGGGCCGCGCGTCGACGTCGGCCGCAAGCTCCGCGCCAGGCGCGCGCGCGTCCGCCGTGTCCGGCATCAGCGCGTCCGTATCTGGATCTGTGTCCGCGGCTGGCGGTGGGGTGCGCGGCGGGACGAGCGGGTGCGCGCGCGCGAGGAGGTCCGGGGCGTGTGGGAGTAGCGCGGACTGCGTTTCCCAGAGCGCGCCGCGGCGTGGGGTGGGATGTGCGGGGTGAGCGGCACCCTGCGGCTGCTGCGCCTTGGCGACTGACTCAGTGCACCGTGATTACTCTTTCTCGTGGCGCGGTGCTTGTGGACGCCATCTCATATCATCATCCCACCTCAGCTTAGTTAGTTGATCCATCCAATCTCCTCGTCAGGGTCTCGTTTCACAACGTTTAGGCTCTCAATTGTAAGCTGGCCCATTTTCGCTGACGCGCTCAACCTGCCCAAACCCCGTCTCTCTATGCTGCACTACGTGCCAAGTTGATGAGAGCATCGAGGCACCGGCACCGGGCGGGTGACAGCCTCTTCTTCGAGCAGGCTCTGAGTGAGTTGTTCAAGCTCCTCTTAGCCATGCGATGAGACGAGTCACCTGATCGAGGTGCGTGAGAACTATCTTCCCGTTCGGATTCAAAACGCGTCGGTAAGTGCCGACGGCTGCTCGTGATTGTCAACTTGCTGTCAACGTGCCACCACTACGCTCTTTGAACTTTGCTTCGAGCTGCGTCCATTACAAGACCGAACAAATCACTGAAAAGACATTTACGGAGGGCGCATGGGTTGCACGTGAGTTCCATTCGACTCGCAATGGCTCATCGTGATGCTGAGCCTATGTAATCACTCCGTGAAGAGCGCACTATCGTTAGGTGCAAGCAATTTTGGCGCATTCACAGCACCTCTCCGGGACGCCCCGGGTACGAGAGCCTGACTGGTAGCCTCGAAACACGATGTTCCGGGGACGATCCATAGCTGTCACGAAAGATAAGGATGCGGTGGCGGAACATCCTCTGCCAAGCACCGTATGGTCATCGCGGGCCCGTCGACATTCCGTAACCTGTCATGCTGCCGGCCGTGTAGCCTCTGACAAATCTGTCTCGGAGTCGCTACTACGACTTTGAATACGACAAGGATCACTGAGGTCGGCTTGCTGGATCTCGCATCCTCGCAATTTCAAATGTCAAACAAGCTCGTGCTTGCTTGATTGGTCTAGATGATGAACGTGAGCGCGTTGCATTGACACGCTCGATAAAGACGTGCTTGTAAGTCGCCACTGATGCTGTTCAGGCTCATTGGCTGACTGTGTATCTCTGCTATGGTCAGGGGGCCGGGCTTCCATTCACAGACGGGCGCTTTCACCTGAAAGGTATTGTGGCTGCTTCTTGGGTGCAACAGGGTGCATAGGCACAACATGAACTCGTAGGTCCTCCGCAGGGATTCTCCATCACATTCTCCTGACCTTCCAATGATCGGAACTTTCTTGATGTCCCTTACGGCAATCCAGAAGTATGAACGCATAGGAAGCACCAGGCGCAAATATTGCAAGTCCAAACGGTTGCTGGTTGGCGCCGTACGGGGCATCACGCGCCCTGCGTCAAAACCTGGAACGCTGTCACCCAGCATGCTCGGTTCTCTGTGACCTATGGGCTTCATAAGCTCCACGGGCGCCCCCGCACATTATACAAAGCTTCACGATGCAGTAGCGTTCCTCCCTCCGGAACGACCCTCACCATCACCCCCGACTCAAGATGTCTGCCCCGGCGACCCTTGGCCCTCCTCCAGCGTTCCCAGGTGACCTATCATGGAGCATGGCCGCCCTCGTCTCTTTGTGGATAACAGGGCCTCTTTGGGGTGCGTAGTGAACGCCTCGCGCTGGAAACAGCACCAATGACGAATCTATGCATGCTTTACCCGTATAGGCATGAAGTATGTGATATTCTCTGACACCACCGTGACTTTCTGACGCTTTCATAACGGTAGCGTTTGCATTTTCATATTGTGCGCCCATGTATTGTACATCAAGGGGTTGAAGGGTTCAAATCTGTGAGTTGCAGTGCAGTGGCCATAGCGTTGACCTCCGTCTTATGCGCACACAGATTCATGCTCATCGTAGCAACTACCCAATTCGCTCTTGCCACGGGCCACGCTGTCACGGTTCTAGTCCAGTTGATCAGAAGCTTTGCTGGAATCTTAACCGGGCCATCTCTGTACATTCTCGATCAATCGACACCGGAACATGTAGCACAAACAGTGTTGTACGTCACGAATGTACGTTGATTGTCTTGATTGCACTTCCGTAGCTGATACGACCTGTCAGAGCCTTATCGGCGATGCCATCCTGGTGAGTCTGACGTTAGACGCTCGTGATGTATGATGCTTACACCACCATCAGATCTGGCGCTTGTATATCATCTGGAATCGGAATTTCTGGCTTTGCGTTCCTTTCGTAAGTGCACTCTCGGGCATGTGGCGCCGTTCGATGTGTGCTCATTGTTCGCCGGTGTAGGTCATACTCTGCATCGCGACAGCAGGTATGTGGCCACATATGTTGCCCAGCGCGCGGTGTCACCAAGTTACTCATGGCCGCCCAATAGTTTCAGGTTACACCGCTGTCGCCAATATCGCACAGCTCTCCACGACAGGCACAGTTTTCCTTCACAACGTGCACCCTTGGCTCCTTGCCACCTGGTCGCTGTCAATCGCGACGCAGTTCGGGGCGACGCTGCTGATCGGGTACCGGTTCTGGCGATCGATCCAGTGGAACTTGCGGGGCATCCGCGCATCGCGCCTGACTGTCCTCTGGACGCTCGTTGAATCGGGCGCGCTGTACAGCGTGACCACGATATTCTTGCTCGGCTTTTCATCGTCCAACACCGGCGCGCTCTTCGCGAATGCGCTGGGGCAGATTAGCGTGCGTGCCTGTAATTCTTCGTGCGGGCTCCATGACGTCTCAGACTGTGTATGCAGGCTCTGGCTCCCACGCTGATCATCGTGCGCGCCGGGCTGAGGAGCGCCGGCTCCTCAGGCTCGTCGTTCAGCCCTGCCAAGGGTTCGATCAACAACCCATACAACCCGAGCTACGCGCCCTCTGTGCGGCCCACGTTGCGCGACGTCGAGGCTAGCACATCGCGAGACGACGACATGGTAGTGCACATCGGTAAGGCGGCTGAGATCCACCTGGACGACTTTGTGAGTCCCGCGACTGCCTGCTTCGCACCCGCCGAGAGCTGAATCTTACCGGCACCGCCTGTAGCAGTCGCGCCATGCCGAATCGTCCATCGAAGATGACTCCAGCAACAGGCCCTCTGTAGAGGCGCGCGTGTATGCTCCTCCATGACCCGAGGCGTGCTCGCTCTAGATTTGTTCTCCACCACGCTATTTATTACTGCACCTATATAATGGACGCTGGAGCTGATGTACCAGCTGGCTGGACAGGCCCACGGCCAGCGCGGAGTGCCGCCCGACCCGTCGTCGGGCGCGCGCAGTGAGCCACCCAAGTGACTCGAGTCTGCGTTCGGCGCGACGAGATAACTAGACGTACACGCCGCCCACGAGCATGTAATAATGTAGAGTAGAGTACATGTTACTTTGGTCTTTGTATAACTTCAATATCATCACTTAATGACCTACTGTATTTCGTCGCTCGCCGACGGACTTGATCCGCAATGTAACGCGCCACCTAATGACCGGATCATTGGCCAAGCGCAGCATCCGCCCCATGCTCCTTAGTCGACACCCCCGCGGCGCCCCGCCGCCGCTTGCGCACCCGCCCGCCCACGCTCACACCCACGTCCGCCTCCTCCGCGCGCCGCTTCCCGCCCGGCAGCGCAAGCGCAGCCCACACCCCCGCCTCGTACACCGCCGCCGCCCGCGCGTCGTCCGCGTCGAGCCGCGCCTCGGCCGCGAGCTCCGCGTCGAGCGCGCCGGCGTCCGCCGTGTCCGGCATCAGCGCGTCCGTATCTGGATCTGTGTCCGCGGCTGGCGGTGGGGTGCGCGGCGGGACGAGCGGGTGCGCGCGCGCGAGGAGGTCCGGGGCGTGTAGGAGCGGCGCGGACTGCGCTGCCCAGAGCGCGGCGCGGCGCGGGGTGGGGTGTGCAGGGCGCGCCGGGCGCTGCGGCTGCGGCTCCTCGTCGTCCGCCCACTCGTCCGCGTCGTCGTCCCCATCCCCGTCTTCATCATCGCCCTCCTCCTCGCCCCCCTCCTCCTCATGATTATCGTCGCCCTCCTCATACCGCCCCGCCAGCCTCGCAAAGACCACGCGCTTGCTCGCCCCTTGCACGCCTCACAGCCCCAGCGCGCGCCGCGCGCCATGCGCTCCGTCTCGCGCGCCGCGAGCGCGGCGCGCACGAGCGCGCTGAGCGTGCGCAGGGACACGGCCGGCGCAGGGTCTGTGTTCGAGGCTGCGGCTGCGGCGGGGTCAAGGCGGGGGTAGAGTCTGCGTCGCGCGGTGAGTGTGGGGTCTGTGTGTATGCAGGGAGGGGGCAGGGGGCCCACCGCGCGAGCCACCCAAACGCGGCGAGGTGGAGCAGGCCGAGGCCCTGCGCGCGTAGGAAGGCCGCGTGGATGCCAGCGGCGGCGAACTCGCGCTGCAGGCGGTACGAGCGCGTGTCGCCGCGCGCGGGACCGTCGGCCCGGCGCTACTTGCTCGCCGCGCCCGCCTCGCGAGCTCGCGGCCTCGCGGCCGGGCTTGAGTTGCGCGGGCGCGAGCTGCGCCGCGCTGCCGCTTGCCGCGCCGCACTTGTAGACGCGCCCGCGCGAAGCGGGGGAGAGGTGAGTCACGGGAACGGCGGGATCGTCATCGTCGCCGTCGTCGCCTTCTGGGTCGCTGGGGGCAGGTCCTCGTACGCCTCGCGGCGCGCGTGCTCCGCCTTGCGATCACGGCCCCGCTCGCGCCCGCGCACCTCGCCCGTTGCGCACCGCCCGCGCTGCCTCCTCGCGTGCCGCGTCTGCCTCCTCGCGCTCGTGCGCGGGCGCGGCGGCGCGGTACGCGGCGGCGAGCGCGTCCTCGCGCGCGACGAGCGCGGGGGACGCCTCGTGCGTGGCGGGGAGCTGGTCCGCAGGCGGCGGCGCTAGCGCGCAGCAGTGCGAGGTAGCCCGCGACGTCCGTGGTGGACTTGGTGCCGACGGCGGCGGCGAGGAGGTCCGGGCGGAGGTGCGAGTGCGCGGGCAGCGCGGCGAAGAGCGCGGCTTTGTCGGACGCGGTCCAGAAGCTGGCGGGCGGATGTTGAACAATCATGCGAAGTGTTTCCTGCTACTGTAAGTATACTAGTGGCAGAGGTGGATTCTAAGGCCCCAGGGATTATCGATTATCGCTGCGCCATTAGTCCCGGCGCCTTCCGTCCAGGCAATTAGGCAGCGCTGCCACACAGGTACGATAACCCTCAAGTGGGCGTACCGTTTGGGCAGGTTGTCTGGCCCACATGCCGACGTCGTATGTCGGATGTTTCTGCGCAGTCCGATAGTCCACTGAAGGTTAGTTCCTCTCTGCACTCTGATCTACAGTCCAACGACACTATGCTTCCCGAGGTTCCGTCATTCCGCAAAGGTCGTCAAACGGATGGACGCTCAGTATTACTGCGCCGGGATGATTGGGGCTTTGCTGATGGTGAGTATGGTTGATTATTGCAGACCACTTCGTGTGCGTCTTGACTGTTGAGTGACGGCGCCGGGCGGGGCGGATGACGGTGAATCGTTCGGTGCAGTGCTCGAGGCCCTGTCTCCGTTTATGATATCTTGAATCGACGACTCTAAGGCGTCCACGTCTCTCTATGCTGCGTTACGTGCCAAGTTGATGAGAGCATCGAGGTGCCGGCACCGAGCAGGTGACAGCTTCTTCGAGCAGACTCCGAGTCGCTCCTCTCTGAGATGAGTCACCTGATTGAGGCGTGTGGGAACTACCTTCCCGTTCGGATTCAGGACACTTCGGTAAGCGCCGACGAGCTGATTGACGTCGTCAACGTACCACCACTTTGGAGGGCTTCGAGCTGCGTTCATTACAAGGCCGAACGAATCACTGAAAAGACATTTACGGAGGGCGCATGGGTCGCACGTGAGTTCCATTCGACTCGCAATGGCTCATCTCAATCGTGATGCTGAGCCTATGTAATCACTCCGTGAAGAGCGCACTATCGTTAGGTACAAGCAATTTTGGCGCGTTCACAGCATCTCTCCGGGACTCCGCTGCGGGTACGAGAGCCTGACTGGTAGCCTCGAAACACAATGTCCCGGGGGTGATCCATAGCTGACACGAAAAATGAAGATGCAATGGCGGAACATCCTCTGAGCACCGTATGGTCATCGCGGGCCCTTCGACATTCTGTAACGCGTAACTTGTCATGCTGCCGTGTAGCCTCTGACAAATCTGACTCGGAGTCGCTACAACTACAACTTTGAACGCGATCGACAAGGATCACTTAGATTGGCTTGTTGAATCTCACATCCTCGCAATCCCAAATGTCAAACAAGCTCGTGCTTGCTTGCTTGGTCTAGATGATGAACGTGAGCGCGTTGCATTGACACGCTCGATAAAGACGTGCTTGTAAGTCGCCACTGATGCTGTTCAGGTTCATTGGCTGACTGTGTATCCCTGCTATGGTCAGGGGGCCGGGCTTCCATTCACAGACGGGCGCTTTCACCTGAAAGGTATCGTGGCTGCTTCTTGAGTGCAACAGGGTGCATAGGCACAACATGAACTCGTAGGTCCTCCGCCGGGATTCTCCATCATAGTCTCCTGACCTTCCAATGATCGGAACTTTCTTGATGTCCCTTACGGCAATCCAGAAGTATGAACGCATAGGAAGCACCAGGCGCAAATATTGCAAGTCCAAACGGTTGCTGGTTGGCGCCGTACGGGGCATCACGCGCCCTGCGTCAAAACCTGGAACGCTGTCACCCAGCATGCTCGGTTCTCTGTGACCTATGGGCTTCATAAGCTCCATGGGCGCCCCCGCAGATCATACAAAGCTTCACAGCGCAGGAGCGTTCCCTTCCCTCGGAACGACCCTCACCATCACCCCCGACTCAAGATGTCTGCGCCGGCGGCCCTTGGTCCCCCTCCAGCGTTCCCAACTGACCTATCATGGGGCATGACCACCCTCGCTTCTTTATGGATAACGGGGCCTCTTTGGGGTGCGTAGTGAACGCCTCGCGCTGGAAACAGCACCAATGACGAATCTATACGTGCTTTACCCGTCTAGGCATGAAGTATGTGATATTCTCTGACACCACCGTGACTTTTTGACGCTTTCATAACGGTAGCGTTTGCATTTTCATATTGTGCGCCCATGTATTGTACATCAAGGGGCTGAAGGGTTCGAATCTGTGAGTTGCAGTGCAGTGGCCATAGCGTTGACCTCCGTCTTATGCGCACACAGATTCATGCTCATCGTGGCATCAATCCAGTTCGCACTTGCCACGGGCCACGTCATTGCGGTTCTGGTCCAGTTGATCAGAAGCTTTGCTGGAATCTTAACCGGGCCATCTCTGTACATTCTCGATCAATCGACACCGGAACATGTAGCACAAACAGTGTTGTACGTCACGAATGTGCGTTGATTGTCTCGACTTCACTTCCGTTACTGACACATCCTGTCAGAGCCTTATCGGCGATGCCATCCTGGTGAGCCTGGTGTTAGACGCTCGTGATGTACGATGCTCACCCCTCCATCAGATCTGGCGCTTGTATATCATCTGGAATCGGAATTTCTGGCTTTGCGTTCCTTTCGTAAGTACACCCCCGGGCATGTGGCGCCGTTTGGTGTGTGCTCATTGTTCGCCGGTGTAGGTCGTCCTCTGCATCGCGACAGCAGGTACGTAGCCACATACGTTATCCGGCGCGCGGTGTCACCAAGTTACTCATGGCCGCCCAACAGTTTCAGGTTACACCGCTGTCGCCAATATCGCACAGCTCTCCACGACAGACACAGTCTTCCTCCACAGCGTACACCCCTGGCTCCTTGCCACCTGGTCGCTGTCAATCGCGACGCAGTTCGGGGCGACGCTGCTGATCGGGTACCGGTTCTGGCGATCGATCCAGTGGAACTTTCGGGGCATCCGAGCGTCACGCCTGGCTGTCCTCTGGACGCTCGTTGAATCGGGCGCGCTGTACAGCGTGACCACGATATTCCTGCTCAGTTTTTCATCGTCCAACACCGGTGGGCTCTTCGCGAATGCGCTGGGGCAGATTAGCGTGCGTGCCTGTAATTCTTCGTGCGGGCTCCATGACGTCTCAGACTGTGTATGCAGGCTCTGGCTCCCACGCTGATCATCGTGCGCGCCGGGCTGAGGAGCGCCGGCTCCTCAGGCTCGTCGTTCAGCCCTGCCGCCAAGGGTTCGATCAACAACCCATACAACCCGAGCTACGCGCCCTCTGTGCGGCCCACGTTGCGCGACGTCGAGGCTAGCACATCGCGAGACGACGACATGGTAGTGCACATCGGTAAGGCGGCTGAGATCCACCTGGACGACTTTGTGAGTCCCGCGACTGCCTGCTTCGCACCCGCCGAGAGCTGAATCTTACCGGCACCGCCTGTAGCAGTCGCGCCATGCCGAATCGTCCATCGAAGATGACTCCAGCAACAGGCCCTCTGTAGAGGCGCGCGTGTATGCTCCTCCATGACCCGAGGCGTGCTCGCTCTAGATTTGTTCTCCACCACGCTATTTATTACTGCACCTATATAATGGACGCTGGAGCTGATGTACCAGCTGGCTGGACAGGCCCACGGCCAGCGCGGAGTGCCGCCCGACCTGTCGTCGGGCGCGCGCAGTGAGCCACCCAAGTGACTCGAGTCTGCGCTGGGGGCGACGAGGGGGCCACTGTACGCGCCGCCCACGAGCATGGAACACGTAGAGTACGGTATGTAGAGTACTGTAAGTACGTCGCGTGCGCTGCGCGTGCAACGCCGCCAGAACGACACGCTTTCATTAATCATTATCCGATTCCAGTCGCCACCGACCGCCTCGTGCTCACGCACTCTCCATTGTTCATCCACATCGCCTCCGTCACCCTCAGCGCGCGCCCGCCAATCTCATCCAAAGCCACCGCCTCGCACTGTGCCACTAACACCACCAAGACTCGAAATTAGATACGCGCGTTTCGGAATTTCTCGATACGTACTGATCCGGTTTTCCTACTTTGTTTCTTCGATCGCGCGCTCGCGTCCTACTACTTGCTCTACTTACTTTGTCTCCATCACGGCCATTCACGATCTTTGCGTACTCACGACCGTCCCGGTTTTACTTGAGATTCCCGTTTTCCTATTGTTCCATGCCACTGTGCTCGACTGGTGCTCAAATCCTGTTGTCTCCTGCCATGTATAAAACCTTGCCCGTATCTACTGCTAAGTGTATCCCTGTGTTCTCGAAAGTCGCCGTCCGAAACCGTTCGAACTCGCTCGCCGACGTCCGTCGACTCGTAAATCGCACCCGCGCCGATATTGAGTCTCGCGTTCCCGCGCCTCTCTCGTCTTCATCTCGTCGCTCTACTCCTATGTACCCTCCTTCCTGTCTACGTCTTCCCCTTGGGACGACACTCTTATACTCGCACCAAACCCTTCAGTACAGTTACTTTGGTCTTTGTATAACTTCAATATTATTACTTGATGATCTACTATATTTCGTCGTTCGCCGACGGACTCGATCTGCAACATTGTGACATGTCTGCGCTACACAAGTGACCAGATCAGCCAAGCGTAGCATCCTGCTCCTTAGTCGACACCCGCCGCCGCTTGCGCACTCGCCCTCCCACGCCCACACCCACGCCCGCCTCCTCCGCACGCCGCTTCCCCCGCCGCTTCCCGCCCGGCAGCGCAAGCGCAGCCCACACGCCCGCCTCGTACACCGCCGCCGCCCGCGCGTCGTCCGCGTCGAGCCGCGCCTCGGCCGCGAGCTCCGCGTCGAGCGCGCTCGCGTCCGTCGTGTCCGACATCAGCGCGTCCGTGTCTGCGTCTGGGTCGGCTGGCGGTGGTGGGGGGGTGCGCGGCGGGACGAGCGGGTGCGCGCGCGGGAGGAGGTCTGGGGCGTGTAGGAGCGGCGCGGACTGTGCTGCCCAGAGCGCGGGGCGGCGCGGGGTGGGGTGTGCGGGGCGCTGCGGCTTCGGCTGCGGCTGCGGCTCCTCGTCGTCCGTCCACTCGTCCGCGTCGGCGTCGTCGTCCCCATCCCCGTCTTCATCATCGCCCTCGTCATCGCCCTCATCATCGCCATCGCTCTCCTCCTCCTCCTCCTCCTCATCCTCATCGTCGCCCTCATCGTACCGCCCCGCCAGCCTCGCAAACACCCCGCGCTTGCTCGCCTCACGCACGCCACACAGCCCCAGCGCGCGCCGCACATGCGCCGCGCGCACGCGACGCGCGCCCAGGCGCCACGCGCGCGTGTGCGCGCGCAGCGCGAACTCCGTCTCGCGCGCCGCGAGCGCGGCGCGGACGAGCGTGCGCACGAACGCGCGCACGAGCGCGCCGAGCGCGCTGAGCGTGTGCAGGGACACGGTCGGCGCGGGGTCTGCGTCTGCAGTTGTGGCTGCGGCGGGGTCGAGGCGGGGGTAGAGCCTGCGTGGCGCGCGGTGAGTGTGTGGCTTTGTGTGTATGTGGGCAGGGGGCGCACCGCGCGAGCCGCCCGAACGCGGCGAGGTGGAACAGGCCGAGGCCCTGCGCGCGCAGGAAGGCCGCGTCGACGCCCGCGGCGGCGAGCTCGCGCTGCAGGCGGTACGGGCGCGTGTCGCCGCGGGCGGGCTTCGGCTCGCGCGCGGGATCGGATGCGGCGGCCTGGCGGTATTTGCTCGCCGCGCTCGCCTTGCGGCCGGGCTTGAGCCGCGCGGGCGCGAGCTGCGCCGCGCTGCCGCTTGCGGTGGCGCGCTTGCGGCGCATCCAGAGGCGCTTGTAGACGCGCCGGCGCGAGGCGGGGGAGAGGTTCGCGGGGATGGTGGGGGAGTCGGGGTCGGGGGAGTCGGTGTCGTCTGGGTTGCTGGGGACGGGTGGGGGTGTTGTGGGGGGTAGAGGGGCGGGGAACGGGTCGCCGGTTGGGTAGGACGACGGGCCGGCGGCGGGTCCTTCGGATGCAGGGGCGGGCGACGGCGCAGGCGCGCTGGTCGGCGCGTCCGGACCCAGCAGCGCGGGGTCCAAGTAGGACGGCGCGGGCGACGCAGGCGCCGCCTGCGCGTCCTCCCCGGACGCCGCTGCCGCCGCCGCCACGCTGCGCTCCTCGTCCTCGCGCAGGATGCGGTCGAGCACCTGCAGCCCGACGAGGTCCAGCCGGTCGAGCCGATCCTCGCACGCCCACTCGACCTCGCGCGCGCCGCGCCACTCCTCGTACGCCCCACGGCGCGCGTCCTCCGCCTCGCGATCGCGGCCCCTCTCGCGCCCGCGCACCTCGCCCCTGCGCGCGCGGAGCCCGTTGCGCACCTCGCGCGCCGCCTCCTCGCGCACCGCGTCTGCTTGCTCGCGCTCGTGCGCGGGCGCGGCGGCGCAGTACGCGGCGGCGAGCGCGTCCTCGCGCGCGACGAGCGCGGGGCACGCCTCGTGTGCGGCGGGGAGCTGGTCGCGCGCGACGCGGGCGGCGGGGCCCGCGCGGGCGGCGCCGGCGCGCAGGAGCGCGAGGTAGCACGCGACGTCCGCGGGGGACTTGGTGCCGACGGCGGCGGCGAGGAGGTCCGGGCGGAGGCGCGAGTGTGCGGGCAGCGCGGCGAAGAGGGCGGCTTTGTCGGAGGCGGTCCAGAGGCCGGCGGGGGGGTGGTGCGCGGGGGCGTAGGGCGGTTCTGGGGGCGGGGGGGTGCCGGCGAGGTGGGCGCGGGTTGTGGCGAGGTGGGCGGCGAAGGGCCCGGTTATGTAGTGGTGCACGTCGGGGGCGAGGGCGGGGGGCGCGTCGTCCGGGTCGTGGTCTGCGTCGGCGGGCATGCTGGCTGTGGCGAGGCGGGCGGACATTGGGAGTACGTGGTTTGGAGAGACTTCATGAAGGTGGCCGATCGGTGTGGGCCGAGTGAGTGAATATTTGAATTATGTATTGTGATCGGTTTCAGCGCTGGACGGTGTCTGACGGTGTCCTGGCTACATCGAGGGCGACGACGACGACGACTCGGACACGCTGACGATTGTCGCTGCGCCGGAGCTTACTGCGGGAGGCTGCGGCCAAGTCTCGGAGTGCGCAGCGAAGGCGTTGCGGGCCAAGCCAGAGAGCCAAGCGAGTACCAGTAGCGCCTCCACGCTCCGTGACGGACTTGGACGGACGTCTCTCTTCCCCTCTCACCCCCATCACCCCCAATGCAGGCCCCGGAACCCTCAGGACCCGCACTAACGCTCGACGACGCCATGCAGCGTCTCGACGTCGCGCGCGACGACCCCGCGCCCGCCGCAGGGCCCAGCCGCTCCCGCTCCGTCTCGCACGCCCCGTCCGAGCACAGCGACGCGCGCAGCGCCGACCACGGCGCGCCGCAGGCCGCCCCGCACGAGCAGGTCTGGTACCTCAAGACGATCGACTTTACCTCGCCCGCGGGCGAGTCGCGCCAGTACAACATCGTCACCCAGAACTACAACGGGTGCGTGCCTCGCGCGCTGCTGCCCCCGCCCCGAGCGCGCTGATCCGGACCCCGCGCGCGCGCGCACCAGCCCCTGCTCGTTCATCGCGATATGCAACATCCTCATCCTGCGCGGGCAGATCGAGATCCTCCCGCGCAACCGCACGAGCGTCTCGTACGAGTTCCTCGCCCAGCTCGTCGGCGAGCACATCCTCCTCACCGCGCCCGAGATCGACGTCTCCGCCGCGCTCTCCATGATGCCCCTGACCCTGCGTGAGCCCCTCCGCCCAAGCCGTCGCACCCCGCACCCGTGCTGACGCTGACGCGCGCCCCCCCCCCCCCCGCAGGCGGGATGGACCTCAACCCGGTCTTCACGTCGCCGACCGCGTTCCGGCCGGCCACGACGGGCGGCGAGCTCGCGCTCTTCGCGAGCGCGGGCATCGCGCTCGTGCACGGCTGGCTCGCGGACCCTGCCGCCGAGGAGTACGCCGCCGTCGCGCGCGCGCGCGACTATGACGCCGCGCTCAACCTCATCGTCGCGGCGGACGTGCTCACGCGCGGGCGGCTCGTCGGCGAGGGCGCGGGCGCGGGCACGGGCGCGGGGCCGAGCACGCCGAACCTGAGTCTGTCGGACGCGGAGCGGCGCACGGTCGAGGACGGTGCGTGCCGTACTGTGCTACTCACGCGCACCCAGCTGACGCGCGCGTGGCGCAGCGGTGGCGATCCAGGCGTTCCTCGACAGCACGCGCTCGCAGCTGACGTACCACGGGCTCTTCACGCTCGCCGCGCTGCCCTCCACCCCCAGCACCCCCACCAGCACCGCCCCCGCGCCCGAGCTCTTCGCGCTCTTCCGCAACTCGCACCTCGCGGTGCTGCTCCGGCACGCCGGCGCGCTCTACACGCTCGTGACGGACCACGTGTTCGTGCACGAGCCGAGCGTCGTCTGGGAGCGCCTCGAGGACGTCGACCAGGGCGGCGCGGTGTTCGTCGACGCGCAGTTCGCGCGCGCCGCGCCTGTCGGGGGCGACTGGGCGGGCTGGACGCCCGCACCGGAGGACGGGGCGGAGGCGGGGGGCACCGTCGACCCGGCCGAGTGCGTCCCGCCGTTGTTTTTGTGTTGTTGGTAGTGGCTGTTGTGCTGACGGTGTGTGTGTGTGTGTGTGTGTGTGTGCAGCCATGCGCTGGCGATGCAGCTGCAGCGCGCGGAGGACGAGCGCGCGCAGGCGGCGTACGCGCGGCGCGAGGAGGAGCGCGCGGCGCGCAGGGGACGCGAGGAGGTGCGGCAGGCGCAGCACGAGGCGGACAAGAAGGGGCGGGAGAAGAAGGAGCGCAAGAAGCGAGACTCGTCGTGCGTGCTCATGTAGGCCGTCGCGGCGGTGCCGTCGTGTGATGTAAATGATACCCTGCTTGTACAGTACTACTCTACACTGGTCGACGTCAACTGGCATCTTCGTTTTGCGCCTACCTCTGAGGCCCGAGGATTCGACTCGGGCGCGGTGTTGCTGTCCGGACACGCGCCGGGCGACGTGTCAGTCTGGCTCAAGTCGCCGCGTCCGCCCGCGCTGGCACCCGCACATACGGGCCGATTCACTGCGCTGCGCGCACAGCAGACTTCGGTGGGCCCAAGCTAGGCGCGCGGGCAGCAGACCGCGCGGATCTCGATAGCGAGAACGGCGCCCATGAACAGATCCTGCGCTGCGCGACCCGCCGGGACGAGTCACGAGAGGGCGGATGCGCCGTTTGCGCCTGCTGGGGCCCGAGGATCCGACTTGAATTGGGCGCGATGATGGAGTTGCTGTTCGGGCACGCGGCTCGGACGTGGTCTGGCCCGCGTCGGCGCGTCCGTCCACTGCGCTGTCACCCGCACACACGATTCACTGCGTGCACGGCAGACCTTTTTCCATGGCCAATCGAGAGCCTACCAGTACTTACAGCTGTTCCGGAAAAGGTTGGTAGGGCGCAGAAAAAAAAAAAAACAGAAAGAAACTTCGTGAATGCAGAAAAGAATGTACTCTGCATTTAGTATTTACCATGTGTTCTGTGAACCAAACCACGTCGAAATTGCAAGAGACGCCGTGTTTTCGTCGCCTTTCGTCCCCTCATAGCATGAGATACCAGCACAACAACGAGAATTACGCGATTGAGCTGTTCTTGCCACAAGATTGGGACTTGTCATGCATCCAGGAATTCGGCGCGCGAGCAACACAGCACGCGCCCAGATAGGTCCTACGCCGCGCGACCCGCTGGGACAAAAGGGCGGGTGCGCGATAGACAGAAGTACACGGGCAATACATCGTTTTACAAATGCACGGCCACGGAATGATACACGCAGGACACACGTAGGAGCTAAAAGGCCATGCAAGATAAGCGAAAAAAAAAACAAATAAAGACCGAGTCGCCTGCACGGACGACTGTTTCCCATGGAAAAAGGCTTGAAAAAGGTAGATGTTTGCAGCGTAGGCGGCTGCGGCGGCGCGGGAGTTCGAAATGAAGGACAATAGGGTAGGCTCCAGTGTACAGTATACACGTACAGTGATAAATAAATAGCGTGACGAGTCCGCGCAGTGGGTCATGGAGGGGTATACACGTGCGACCTCACAGCAGGCCCCTTGATCTCCTCATCGACGGACGAAAATTCTCCGTGGCGCGACTGCACGCGGTTGGGCTCAGCTCAGCGCCCGGGCGGGACGCATCAAAGTAAGGACTCACAAAGTCGTCCAGGTGGATCTCGGTCGCCTTGCCAATGTGCACCACCATGTCGTCGTCCCGCCGCGACCCGGCCTCCAAGTCGGTGGGCCGCGCAGAGGGCACGAAGCTCGGGTTGTACGGGTTGTTGATCGAGCCCTTGGCGGGGTTGAACGACGAGCCCGACTCGCCGGCGCTCTTCAGCCCCGCGCGCACGATGATCAGCGTGGGAGCCAGCGCCTGCGTATACACGGTCAGAGACGTGGGGCCTGCACGAGGAACCGCGAGTACGCACGCTTATCTGCCCCAGCGAAGCTGCGAAGAGCGCGCCGGTGTTCGTCGACGAGAAGCCGAGCAGGAAGATCGTGGTCACGCTGTACAGCGCGCCCGACTCGACGAGGATCCAGAGGAGAGACAGGCGCGACGCGCGGATGCCCCGCGAGGTGCTCCGCGCGTTCCACTGGATCGACCGCCAGAACCGGTACCCGATCAACAGCGTCGCCCCGAACTGCGTCGCGATCGACAGCGACCAGGTGGCGATGAGCCAGTTGTGCACGCGGAGGAGGAAGACTGTGCCCGTAGCGGAGAGCTGTGCAAGGTTGCCAAGTGCAGTGTAACCTGAAACTGTTGCGTGGCCGTGAGTAGCTTGGTGATACTGGGCGGCGTAGCTACGTACCTGCTGTAGCGATGCAGAGTATGACCTACATCGACGAACAATGAGCACACATCGAACGGCGTTGCATGCCCGAGAGCGCACGTACGAAAGGAACGCAGAGCCAGACGTTCCGGCCCCAGATGATATACAAGCGCCAGATCTGATGGTGGGGTGTGAGCACCATGCGCTGCGAGCGTCTAACAACAGACTCACAAGGATGGCATCGCCGATAAGGCTCTGACAGGCTGTGTGAGTTACGCAAAGGCAATCGAGGTAATAGACGTACATTCGTGATGTACAACACTTCTTGTGCTACATGTTCCGGCGTCGATTGATCGAGGAGATACAGAGATGGCCCCACGAGGGCTCCCCCCGCACCGACGAAGCCTCTGATCAACTGGACCAGAAGCGTGATGACATGGCCCGTGGCGAGTGCGAACTGGGTAGTTGCTACGATGAGCAGGAACCTGTGGGCATATGAGACAGAGTCGGCGGCATGTCACCGCAATGCAACTCACAGATTCGGGCCCTTCAACCCTTTGATGTACAACACATGAGCGCACAGTACATAAATGCAGAGGCTATCGCCGAGCAATCGTCAGAAAGTCACGGCGGTGTCAGAGAATATCACATACTTCATGCCTGGACGAGGAAAGCACGCATATATTCGTCATTAATGTTATTCCTAGTGTGAGGTGTTTATTACGCACCCCAAAGAGGCCCCACTACCCATGAGGAGATGAGGGCGGCCATGTTCCATGATAGGTCACCTGAGAACGCTGGAGGAGGACCAGAGGGTGCTGGAGCCGACATCTTGAATCGGGGACGATGATGAGGGTCGTTCCGAAGGAAGGAAACGCTGCCGCGCCTTGCGGTTTTGTACGAGGTGAGGGAACGCCCATGCGGCTTATGAAGCCCACGAGCCACGGAGACCAGGTGCGCCGAGTGGCAATATTCCTGCCTTTGACGCACTGCGGGCGCGTGATGCCCCGCACGGCGCTAACCAGCAGCTGTGAATCTGTTTGAGCCAGCGTTGTTTGCGCCCGGTGCTTCCATGCGTTCATACAATCTGGATTGCCGTAAAAGACATCAAGATAGTTCCGATCATGAGAACGTCAGGGAAGTGTGATGGAGAATCGCAGCGGAGGACCTGCGGGTTCGCATCGTGCCTAAACACCTTGTTGCACCCAAGAGGCAGCTTGATCCCCTTCGGGCCAAAGCGCCCGTCTGAAAATGGAAGCCCGGTCTCTTGATCATGGCATGGGTACGCGGTCAGCCAACGAACGTGAGTAGCATCAGTGGCGGCTTACAAGCATGTCTCTATCGAGCATACGAAAGCAACACGCTCACAGTGACCACCCAGACTGATCAGACCAACACGGGCTTGTTTGACGTTTGGGATTACGAGAGCGCGAGGCCAACAACTGACTTAAGTGATCCTTGTCGATCGTGTTCCAAGTTGTAGCAGTGACTTGAATTTGTCAGAGGCTACATGATTGGCAACATGTCAAGCCACGGAATGTTGAAGGGCCCGTGGTGGCCACGTGGCCACACGGTGCTGGCATGTTCCGCCGCTACGTCTTCATTCTTCGCGTCCGTTGTGAATCGTCTCCAAGATATTGTGTTTCGAGGGCCCTGGTCAGCGCAGCACCCGTCGCCAGTCTCCACGGTCTCCCGGCGACATGCTGTGAACGCGTCAAATTCGCCCGCACCTGGCGGTGATGGTGCGCTCTTCACGGAGTGATTACATAGGCCTAGCATCACAGCTGAGGTGAGCTATTGGATACTGCGAGTCGAGTGGAACCCACGTACGACCCATGCGCCCTCCGTAGATGCGCGGCCCTGTGGGTGTTCGTTCGGTCTTGTAAATCCGTGCAGCTCGAAGCCTTCCGGGAAGCGTGATGGTGGTATGTTGAGGACGTCAATCGCCGGCAGCCGTTGGCGCTTATCGACGTGCTCTGGACCCGAACAGGGAGAGTTCCCACGTTACTCAACCAGGTGACTCATCACACAGCCCAAAGGAACAAACAACGCTTGAAGCTTGAAGAAGCTCTGTCACCTGCCATGACCTGGGTCCTGCCTGCCTCGACTCGGAGGCTCTCATCAACTTGGCACGTATCGCGGAGCGCGCAGAAAGACATCCGGACGTTCTCAAAACGGAAATTTGGTATTACGTCGAGCGTTTTTGCGGAGATGCACCAGAGCATAATCAGTGGCATATCTTAACAGCAGTGCATGCCTGCAATTGTCACCGTTGTGCAAAGCGATTCGATCAAGACTCGGTCATCAGTCTAAGTGGCATGTCGCATCGTGGGAGCCTGAACGTCGTGAGAGGAGGTACCGATGGGAGGGATCAAGCAACCTAGGAGGCGGGATGACCGATATGGGATGGCGTCCGCAGGCATCACGCTACGAGAGAGACTAATCATGGTGCACTGATTCAGCCACCATACCTGAGGACATCGTCAGCATCAACCAGTGAAATAGCGACAGCGCAAAGCTTCCGAAAAAGACATGAATACGGAGAGCACGGAACAATAGACGTAGGTGCGTGTACAGAGCTTTCGCTAATCAGCAGGATATTGGCGGAATGGTCCGCCAAGTTGATGGTTAGATGATCTAGTATAGTGTATGGGAGCACGAGCCGTTAAGTACCACTTGGTGCTGTGGAGAGTCGGAGCGGTGCGTAGTTTCCTGGTTGCTGCATTACATATGCCTCATGCTGACTTAGTACAAGTGGACGGAGTAGACGTATACGCTCTGACTTTTGCTCACCGATAGAGTCTGCGCCACCGACGGATTTTCAAGCTGCCTGTGAACTGGGCTGACGCCGTTATGTCCGCAGAGGTACAGAAGAGCCTCTCGAGGGTGCCTGGGCCCACGATCTGCCTTACGAGTTCCCTATACGTCAGCGGAATTCCCACAAATCCCGCACACAAGTAGTGCCGCTCAGGACCCGCAGCAGACTATGTGTGTCTTCAAGGATCAGAAGTCGATGTAAGCAATGACTCATCGTTTCATCTATCAATCCATCCAGCGGCGAGCTTCGCGCCCTGCACAAGTTCCGCGCTTCGCGACGCGACGCCATGCAACTGTTGAACCAGGGCATTGTGCCTGTCGGAGGCTGGTGCGTTGTGGCGAGAGGGTTGATTATCTAAACATCTACGCCAGAGTACTTACGAACCAGTGCACTTGTAGGGGGTTCAAGAAACCTGCGAGCGAGTTCCACGGGAAGAGTTGGAGTGGTCCTCGAGAGCTCTCCCCGGTGAGGGGTCGGCAGGTCCCGCCGATGTCCAGGATCTATCGATCATGAAGGAATGAACGCCACGAACGCTCAACTGCGTCTGCATTCAGAGAACTAGTTGAACTTCGACTATAAATAATGGTCAACGTATCTCCATTCGAACATAATTCTGACATGGAGCGCGTGGCCGACAGCTACTTGAAGTTCATACGCGTACGTGCGCTGAGTGATGGCACGTCACTGCTTTCACCACAATTCAAATCATCGCCATCGTCCTTCCCAATCGTCGTAAGATGCACTTGCTTCCTGAGAGTAATGTCCACGTCAGAGGGCTCAAGTAGCTCCGCGCGGAGCCTGTCCCGGTCGAGCAGCGTTGACAGTAGCGCCTGCAGATCGCTTAGCCGAACGGACTATGCTATAGGAGGGGTGTGACATGCGCTGGTGTGGAAAATGGCAACGTTTTGCCCGGGGATGCTGTAAAGGGATGTATTCGGGCCTACGACCCACGCAATTGTCGAGGCGATAGAACAAATGGTCGCGAGGAGGCCCGTCTGCACGGCACCCCGGACGAGATGACGAATGACGGTATCTGACCTCAGGAAACCGCTGCGGGACTTGAAGAGCGCACGGGTCAACAGAGCTATGGCGTGATGCGTAAGTGATGCTGCCCCAGACGTGATGAGAGGACCGACCGTTGATGATGACTGCGGTGCCACTTTGCAGAGCATGCCAAGATATGACCACAGCGCTGTAGGCGGACACCGTTTTGTGATGAGCAGGGCGTCTGCACATTCAAACTCTGTGAGACACTGGAACGCGTGGATAGCGCGATCGTACAATTTGATCACCCAAGCATGCGAGGCAACACTTACGCCCAGTGCAAGCGACGCAGTTGCCAGAAGCACAATGAGAATCAGTTCGCGCTTTCTTTTTGTGAGACCAAAGAGGCTGACGACACGAACCCCATGTGAGCAAAAATGACGACGACGTGGCTCGGACGACTCACCGAAACGCCATGAACAGATTTGTGAGAAAGAAGGCGACTGAGACGAGGACTGGAGAAAAGGTATAGGGCCAGACACCCTCTGCAACACACTGTAAGATATCATATCACGATCGCAAGGTGCAACGCGCGTGCTTTGAAATAGCTTCGGGTTCCCGAAATTGGTGATGCTTGAATTGACCTGTCAGCCTCGCGGCGTCGAAGGCTCGATTTGTGTGTACGAACCAGTAGATCCATATTCCAGAGAAGAGCCTCCGTTCATTACATGAGATAGAGTGTCTTTCTGGCCACGAACGCACTCACTCGATAGTGTGGAGAGTATGAAGGATGAACAGCGTGGCTATGAGAGCTCTGCTACCAGTTAGCACCCTGTACATGGGCGGAGAACCGTTGAAAGCCTGACGTACTTCACCTTCTGACTGTCGTTAAATTCTTCGTGTAAAGTTAGTCACACTATTGTTGAGTCAAGATACTTAACGCGCACTCACTTCGGTACCAGTAGCAGCAGCATTGATGAGCTACTATCCCGTACATGTATGCATTCACTAGGTGAATCGGTAAGGAAGAGGAGCGGCAGGGGATACAGGATGACTCACAGATGGCTGCACAAAGTATGGCTCCTGCCACCCAAAGTCATCTAGTAGCTCAGCTCGAGGCATCGATAGGCGAGCTTACCGAGTGTCGGGGCCAGGTTCGTGGTGTTATTACTTCCATTCATGACAAGCAGTGGTATCCCCTAGGATCCGCTCAGTGCACGGAGAGCTCGCGGGAGATTTTCGGAGAAGAGAAATGCGAACAAGGCAGTGACGTATTGTAATCATTGTTTATAGCGGATGGTAACCGCACACCGTACGGCGTATGTAGCTAAATGCGGGTTGATTAAGATTAGGAAAACGTTGTTATGTATGGAGGCGAAGTAGAACGCTTACATACATGGAGGAATCCAGCCGATAAGGTAGAGTTGACGGTGGAACGTAGAACCGTCACCCATTGGACGGAGGAGACGGGGAAGCAGTGCACCATCGACGTTGAGGGCCGCACCGGGTACGCCAAGGGCACATATGCCCGGCATGTGCCCCCGCATGGCGCTTCCAGAAGTGCGCCGCAGAGCGCAAAGCATTTCATTTCATCCCTCAATGGAGGTCGAAGTAGGTTCATCTCCGTCGGACGTCTGTTGGGTTGTGGACGCGGTGCCACGGGTAGCTCCAGCCACTGTGGCAATACGGGGGCAGAACTGGTCGCCTCCCGAGTTGCTGCGGTCATGCGAGTGCGGATATACGCCTATTTCGCCTTGGCGGTGATCGATTGATCCCGGAGGTTCTGCAGCGTCGCTGAATGGTATCAGGGCCACGCTCGAGACATGTCCGCGCCCCAGTCATGCAGAACCGTACCATCGTTGTAGTGATTTCGTCACAGAGGTGCCAGTACACAACCCTTGAGTTTCAAGTCCCAAGGTCCACTGTTCATGATGTGGCTTGGTTCAGGGACTGCAGATTGAAATGACCGAGGCCAGCTAGGGCCAGCTGAGAGCTGCCAAGAGACCTTCAAGAGACGGGAGACTCCGTGAGAGACTCGGTGTTTACGTGATATGTTGCCACGGCTGCGCTGAGCTCGGTTCCAACTCGTCGGATGCCCCACGGGTTCGCGGCTGGCTTGAATTTCGAATCGCACTGTCCCTATGTCTTCACCCCCGTCCGCTCAGCCACTCAAAGTACCATCCGTGAACGGCTCTGCTAAGGGAGATCAGGGTTCCAAGACGCCGGTCGCCTCGCGGGGCCCTTCCCCAGGACCCTCGAAACCGCTTGCCAACCCCGCCGACATTTCAAGCCCCCATGAGCTTACCGCATTCGTGAGCCCAGAGCTTACTGCCAAAGCACACACTCTGATCCACGAGTTTGGTCTTACAGGTCGAGACGCTTCTCGAACAGCTGGACGCTAAGTTCGACGACATGTCCTCCCAGATCATCGACCGCAGTCAGTCGCCATTTTGTACCCTCTGCCCCTAGCTCACCCTCGACCCCTTTTTACTGCAGTGATGCAAATGTCAAATCGCGTGGATGCTTTAGAGTCGTCTATTCAGGATATCATCAATGGAGACGGGGCCTCGAGCGCCGTGCCGAGCGATTCGCCGTCACCTGCCCCGGCCCCCGTCACTCCACAGCCAAGGCGCATGCGAAGCGGTCTGCAGTAATCAATCGTATACGGTACCAGCCAAGGCTCGGTCGTCCCGGCGTAGTAAGCCCTCGCTGTTGTTGAGTATCCATCCGTCTGACAACCCTTGCAGAGTGGCGGGGTCGGTCTCGGGAAGAACGATGTCGTTGATCTGTAGATGAGGGTGCAGAGAGGAACCAGCCTTCGATGCGCTATCGGATTGCGCAAAGACATTCGACATACCACGTCAGCATATGGGTTACTATGTTACTGCTCTGCCCGACTGCCTGGACGGAGGACGCCGGGACCAACTGCACGGCTATAGTCTCTGCAGCTTGAAGTCCGCCTATGCCGCTAGCATACAGTAGCAGGAAACACTTCGTATAATTGTACGACATCCGAAGCCCCGAATTCGAAGACCTACAATGATGATGCAGCAGCTAGACAACATTCACTCGAGGCACGGAATCTCGTCGCATGTGACGCTGCTACAAGACGAACGTCGAAGTCCAACAATAACCTGTCAAGAGCGATGGAGATGGCGAAGCTGTCTGCGGGCGTAGTTTCCGCATGGAGTTAGGTGTTTTGTCCCGTTGAGTGTGTACGCTACGACGTCGAGACCTCAATGCCACGCGCTGATCCCTCGTGCTATCTCGTACCTCCCATTTCAGTGTGACGTTCGAGTGGTCGGGCTCCATTCTCGTGGCCAGACCCACCACCAGCCTCCGTAGCTCTTTGTGCCCCAACGGCCAACCATTCCAAAGGGTGTCACGACCCCATCCCATTCCCATGTATGCATACCTTGGTACATCTTCTGAGCAGATACTAGCCCTGTCCGGGAGTCGCAGGTCCCGACCAGCGTGAATCGCCCGACAGCATCCTCGCCCGCGGCCTGGAACGAGATGTAGCGAGATCCTCCGGCCTCCGGCGGCGTTGTTTGCAAGTCGAAGAACATAGGCATGTCCCGGGCAATCCACTGGGGGATTTCAGTGGTATAATAGCCTGCCCAGGCCCTCGGGGAGGTAGATAGTCCTGCGAAAGGAGTACCCGCCATATCGTCTTGCAGCCACGGCCGTATCGAGCCAGGCCCCAGTAGGAAAGGCTCGTCATAGGGACGCAATACTGGGCCAGAACGGGGGATTCGTGGCGCTTGCAAGATATGCCGTGATTTTGGTTCCTCGAAGCGCAGCTCGAGATGCATGATCAACTGAACGATCAGGCATATCGAAAAGCGACGTGAGATGCACTTGTAAAAATCATCAAGTTGGGGTAAGTGCCTAAGGCTCAAGTTGTGGATAAAGATCGCAGAGTATTGCTCTTCTGTCGCGTTGGACCTATAGAGCGCCCTGAGGACTGAGGAGCGTAAATGTTCCCAGATACCTTCAAAGATTGTTCTGAACTCAGGGCCTGCGTCGTCTATCGAACAATAAAATGAACAGTATGTCCGCGAGAATAAACGGAGGTCAGCGCACCATACATGAAGAGCGCAGCCATGCCGAAGCATGCTCGCTCATACCAATCGTACTCAGATGAGCTCGAAGTCGACAAGCTGTTAGGAGAGCCTGATCGTGGTGCAAGCTCTGGAGAGAAACACAGCTGTGTTGTCGTGAGCGTGAACGCTTTGATGGCTCCGTGGTATCGGGTATCTGTAACCCGCGGAACATTGTTCAACCCTGTAGTGACGTCGGGCTTATATGTTCGGTTCAGTATTTGTGCAGACGAATAGACGTACGGTGGTGCATCGCCACCGATGGCAGCACTTCGCTCAAGCGTTTCACCCAGGCTACAGACTTGGCTCCGTCGAGTCGAGTATGATGCACCGGCGCTACCGGCGCTGGACCACCATTGTTGGGGGTGCTGCTGCGCCACTCACGCCATGACCATGCCTCGTCCCCGCCCTCGTCCTCATCGGGGCTGGCTGATTGAATTCGGAAACATCCTTCGACAACCGCCTGGTCGAGGAGCTGCTCGGTCCTGCAACACGCATGCTCCGCGCGCATCCAACGCTTCAGAAGAGCAGGAAAAGAGGTGTCGGCTGCCTGATTCTCGTCGTCCCAGGCGCCTGTGTCCCATCCCCGGAGCAAGACACGTTGCTTGTAGAGTGCTGGCGCTGACAGGGCTTTGTTGGCGAAACGATTGGTGAGGCCGAGCGCGAAGACATCTGCTATTGCTGGAAGATGAAGGGCGATCTCGAAGAAAAGTTCAGCGGGAAAGGGCACAGCTGTTGTCGAGGGCATGGGTCGATAGCAGCGTCACAGGTGGTAACAACGAGCCAAGTTATACTGTGCAGTGTGGGTAGCGGCGGGTTCGTAATGACTCGTGCGCATAGGGTCCCGAGATGGTCGTCACGTAGGGAGGCCCGTCATCATGATGGTGATCAGTGGCTATGCGGGATGCGGCTGGACGCGGGACATGCCGCCGCGGCGCAGGCTGAGTGTGATCGCCCCAGCCCAGTGTGCATGGGGTACGTATAGCACATTACATCCTACCTACATGATTGATGTCGCTCACAATACGTTTCAGTGCCGTGCCTATTGTCCGGAAAAGAGTTTGCCATCGAGGCAATAGGATTTTGCTCCATGATTTCAAACACAGCTTCAGGTTCACTCAACCTGACACGTTCCTTTCCGACAACGGGCATCCAATTCTCACAGTTCTAAGAAGCTCTCAAAGTCCTCAGGAATGAACTGAATATAGAAGCCTCTCTTCTCCGTCCTAATAGAACAGCGAGAGCCAGCGTCAGGCACGAGAACACACTGATAGAGGCGACACGTACAGAGGCGATGAGCTGATAGACGCTTGAGGCTCTGAAAGCCTTGAGCGCTGGTTGATCGGCTTGAATTCTGGGTCGTAGGACCAGTACGATGCTGGGTAGTCCTCATGCGACAGGAAGAAGTAAGCTTCAGCTGGCGTTGAAGGCGTCGTGCACGTGAACTTGCTTGAAATCTTGACTGAAGTGCGATGCCCGGTAACTGGAAAGATCGCAACTAAATCATATGACAACACAGCAGAGAGCAGGAATACATACCGACAATCATGCTTTCGGGTGGAATCCTATACTCTTCCGCGAGCGATCGCACGCGTGAAGTTATACTTTGCCAGCGTGGGCCATTCGCTGCGTGGAGATCCCTTGGTTTTTCGTGCAACGAGAATTGCTTTTGGAACGAGACAGACGAAGGCGAGACGAAGGTGAATCTGGCAGACCGGATGGACAGGCTAAGCCATGAAACATCAACACAAAGAGAGACTTACCTTGTTACATCGGAGGATACATCGCTAACTATCATGTCTGTGAATTCTCCTTCAAAAATATGGTCGATTTTCCGTCTCTGTCGGTATGGTTCGTCTGGTCCAAGGATGCGGGACTGATATGAGCCGAGGGTTTTCTTCACGCTGCCAATTGTGACGAACTTCCTCTTCTTCGATATGGAATCCGAAGCGAGGAAACCAACATCCCCATAGCCGCAGTTGGAGAATAGCCCGCTGCGGTCATCGAGTGCCCAACTAGCCATTGAAGCACGGAGTTCACGCAACATACGTGGGGTCCATTGAGAATCGCGGAGGTCCGCGAGAACAGCGCTTGCGGTGTGGGCCGGGGGCTGTGCTCCGCAGAGTAGTATCGAGCCGGCGATTTGGTTGGCCAGCTGACGGGCGCGCTGGCTCTGGTCTATGGGGCGGTTAGTCGGCGTCAGCGGTCGTTGGATGAAGCAGACCATGTTCTCCAATGGCGAGGGCAGTGCCAGGGTATCGGCTCCCAAAGACCTGACTTTCATGTCAGCATGTATCTTGGGTGTAGGAGAAGAGCTCTACCTCGTGGCACAGCCAGACCAAGGGACCACGATGATTAGCATCCTGCCGATCGGAAGCGATGTTGGCACCGATTACAACAATCCCTCGGTTGTTGACGGCGAGGCTCGAAAGCAGGGCAAGGGAAGGACGTTCATTTGGGGAACCGTAGATCGCTGGCCACCTGCCGCTGCTCGCCAACATGGCGAGGCCAGCCTACGTCAATAAGTATGGGTCGAGTGGTACGCTTTTGGGGTGCACGTACTCGCAGGTGCTCGGCCTGAAGTTCACTATTCTGAGTGATTGGTGTAACACCTTAGAGGGAAGAGAACTCACGACGCGGGTCGCCGTCGCTGCGACTTGCAGCAGCTGGCCAGCTTGAATGGAGGGAGAAACGAACGCCTGAAGGTCCGTGTGACCAGCTTGTAGATAAAGACGGTCAGAACCCCTTAGGCGGTGGGTCCCAGATCCGTGGACTGACTATCGTGGAGGATCGTGAAAAGGGGGGTGTCACCGCCCCTTGATATGCCATATAGCTGCGGAAGTCGAGCGTCCCTGGAAGGGATAGTCAAGACGGACCCCAGAAAAACCTTGCGCGACTAGGTCATACCACACCGTCTTCAGGAATGTGACATCTTGGTCCCAGCGCTATGTAAGGCAGTGTAAGTGGGAGGAGATGTACTCTGCACAGCTACCGCCGTACCTGTTCTGCTCCTGGCCCATCGTAGTGCTTGACAAGCACAGGACGCCCGCCGACAGAAGCTTCTGTTACGCCTTCCCACCCACTGCCGCCCGGTCGTTGTGGGTTACGTAGTACTACCTCTGAGCGGTGAATAACGGGAAACTAAGACATCACAATTACGACTAATTTGGGATATATTCTGATAGTGAGCTTACGCCGTCCCCGTCTTTCTGCAAAAGTCCGGGCTGGCTTTCTGCATCGCCCTGCCTTTGGAATCGTCGCAGTCGCCGCACAAGGCCCGTATTGTGAGCCAGCACGACTTGCAGGCAGTCGTTTAGATTTATGGTACGGCGGATTTCTTCAAAGATGGAGTCCTGGGCATTAGGTTAGAACGTTCGGAGTATGGAAAAGAGACCCCTTACTTGAAGTGCAGATACGCGGTCGAGTAAAGATACTCGAAGTTCGTCTGTCTTGTGTTTTATATGGGATCGTTTGAGGAGCTGGCTGAATAACCCTGCCTCTACAAGGTCGCGCATCCAATTCAGGATGGAAAGGAGAAGGCTGTAAGTATGAGTGCCTTCAGCTGCTGCCTTGATGAATCGATATTAGAGGTCCTTACAATTCGACTTGGTCCAATTCTAGCTTGATGATGCGAGGAGCCGGATCCCATCGGTCCTTCGTGACAGCGTCGATCTTCAGCACACAGTCCACCACGCTGCTCGCCAGCCGAACGCAGGACCTTTTATTTGCTTTGACATTCTGTAGATTTTTCCTTATCAGTTACCAGATGGGGCACCTAAGGAAGTGCAAACCTCTGCTGTATTTGCGATGTCGGCTGCAAGTGAGACGACACGCTTGATAGTGCGGGAACGAGCTAGTAAGTCCTCGAGGATTGACCTTGGTTCCAGGGTAGATCTAGCAGCGGATTGTGAAGGGCGCATGTAATCGATTTTGAGAGACATGAGTAACAGCTGAGCCCCTGTGGTGCTTAATCCAGGGCTATAAGGCGTTGCTTCGAGCCTCGAGATTCGTCGGATGAGTAGAACCCGGAGGCACAGGTTGTTCCACACAGCACTACCAAGGTGGTGGCTGTCGAGAGGCGTGCCTGTCAAGCGCCGGGGGCCCATTCTCCCTAGCGCCCAACGCATCGCTAACCCACAAACGGCGGCTCCACGGCTTCCGTGCACAAACCAACTTGGGTCGAAGCCCCCCTCTTTGACGCATGTACTTCCCACGAGCATTCCGTGAGGACACGAGATGGGACAGGATGGGAAGTGATATAAGGGACCGATATGCTTGCGAAACGCCGAGCAATGGGCGCGCGACTCGCAAATGAAGCCCACGAGTACTTATCACTTTTCCCATAGTAGAAGGACAAAGGCGTTCCGAGTCCCGACCCCGAACAACCAGAGTATATGGGCGCCTCCAGGCCCCCTCGGGAGGTGTTCAAAAGCCGAGGAAATGGGGCTTTTCGCGTTATGCGGGCCGAAATTGGGGCTTGACCGACTTGCACCCGCAGGAGAGTGCTGTAAACGTTATGGCCTATGGAAGACACGGCGAGGCGCTGACAGCCTGTCCGTCTCGAAAAACCCTCGGGCAGGATAGCATACGAACGTCCCTGGTAGTAAGGTCAGGTAATAGGCATAGCCACGGGGTCCGAGTCCGTCCCACGTTCACGGAGCGAGGTTGACGCGGAAGCATGGCGGTTCGTTACGGCATACAACGTCGGCGGGGGGCGCACCTTCTGCTCCGGCCATAGCGCAGAGACTACTAATGAAAGGAGCTCATCGCAGTTTAGACATCCCAATCGGCGTGTTGTTCGAACAGGCTGTCAGCCGACGATCCACAGGGCCAGTGAAATGCATCTCCCTCATTTCTCGGATGCCTGCCCAAGTTGTCAGAAAGTATCTCCAATATTTACGACATACAATTACCGGTTTCGACTAGACCCACATACACAAAGGTTCGGTGCGGTGCGACCAGTGCATTGAAGGCGTCATGTGGACGCGCAGGAAGGCTTGATGTGCTGGTTTGACAGCCTGCAGCGTGGGTTCCAGCCGCGTTGGCTACTGGAGCTCGTCCGGCATGGCTACAAAAATTAATCCACATTTTGGTCATGATTTCTGGACAGGGGGTTCCTGAGAATGAGTAAACACGGCGCAGAGACGAGAGTCGGCACCGCTCCAGCGAAGATACCGAAAGACGGGATCCCTTGAACCGGTGTCCCGGGACCAACCTTTGGGCCGGGTTATTATGTAATAGATAAGCTGTGTTCGACGACGCGGGCTTTGGTATCGAACTCGCGCCTCCGGGGGTTGCACTTGCTCGTCACTGCCTGGAGGGGCAGTACGGACGGTGGGCATTACTTTGCGGACCGATGTTCATTGCTTTCCATGGGGTCATCTCAGTACGCCCTGTCTGTATATGCAAACGACGAGGGCAGGTATGTGCTTGAGTACAGGATTGAGCGCCGTCGACAACCATCTCGGATGTCACCCATCTGAGCTCCCGAACATAATAGCGATGTATTACCCACAGCTCGCTTGGCCGCTCACTTCGCCGTTGCCTGGGTCTCTTCGACGCCATACCATCTCGCGCACTGCCAAATCACCCCTGCGCCTCTCGAGAAGTTCAGTGAGCCTCGTGCATAGGACTGCCTTACTGCCTGACGTGAGTACGGCTGGGTTGTATGCTGCATGCGCAGACAGATTGCGCTTGAGAGCAGAAAACTCCAGTACGGGCGCTGCGTCTGGCTGAGTGATCAAAGGCGGGAGAGGCGAGAGGAGGTATTGCGTATGCAGTGCTGAAATGCTCTCATCATCTGGCGGTGGAAGTTGGGTTGTGAATGTGACTCACTATCCAAGTAAGCTTCACACTCGTACGGGATGTCAAGAGCAAGAGTCGAGGAGAAATGACCGAGGCGGCGCATGCCGGCCATGGTGACATTTGTACCGCACAAGTCGAGGATCTTCAGGTGTAAGAGCATGGACAGAGCGGGACCAGAGTCATCGGTTATCCCTGGATTATCCCTCAAGGAAAGTGTTACGACTGTTCGTCGTAGTGCAACTATGTAAAAGATTCTGGAACGGAGATGGTGAAACGTGCATGTGAAAGTAAAGCGAAGCGCACCCAACATCAGATATGCCCGTGCAGTTGAGGTTAAGTCTCGAGAGGCCGGGTAGGCGATGGATGTATAAGATGGAATCATCGCTTAAGGGAATGCCTTCAAGATTGAGGTCGGAGAGACAGCAAAAGCAATCGAGACTGCCGAAGACTGAAGAGCACCAAGGATGAACAGGACCTCATGCCCAGTTAGATCACATGTACCTTTCAAAGTGTCGTCGACTTGGCCAGCACAGAGACCACCACGAGATGAAAGGGAGCCCCGGAGGTCGAGATGTTCGATAGCGGACTTACGAAGGAAATCAAGTAGGCGAGCATTCAGTTGGCCTAGTAGTATACAGTCACTGCGCAAGCATAGAACAATAAGCGTACCACTTTCCGCAAGAACGTCGACCATAGTTTGCAGAGTATAAGATCGATTGTTATTGAGTTTGTCAAGGAGCTTTCTGCGAGCCAATTCGAGCTTCAAAGCGCCCAGTAGTTCTGAAGGAGACTTGGTGTCTGTACAGAAAAAGGGCAAGTCGGTATCCCCTGTGTGATTGTCAATTGACAGGTCATGTGCACATGCGTCCAGACAAGGAAGCAATCCGCGGAGGTGTACATGCAGAGATACACAATTCAGAGCAAGTATGTTCATGGAGTCCACATGGGCCAAGTTCGCAGCAAAAGCACAAACCTTGAGGTGAGATACCATAGATGGAACTGTCGGTGGATTTTGACGGAGACAAAAGATCGATAACATGGGGCGTGTCAGACCCATAGTCGTGGGACGAAGGCGACCACCTGGCGCGCGCGAGACTGTCCAGGTCAACGAACTGGTCCGCCTTGACGACCTCAAAAGAAGAATCATTGATAGTCTGAGTTGAGCGCAGGCGTTTCGGGGACCCGCAAAGGTCGCTGAAAGTGGTGGACTCGGAAGAGATAGAAGCGTACTTGCGCTTGCCCAAGTTCAAACCAAAGGCGACAGAGCCACGGGGACCGACATCCCCATTATTGTTCAGAAGAGACGCTGGACGCTTAGGTGGCACTTCGGGAAGAAGCATCGGTGATGTGCGAAGGGATCTGGAGCGTGGAGTGGGAGAGAAAGGTGCGAAAGAGCTGTCCGACGGAGGGCCATCGGTGAGATAGGACAGTCTCTGCGGCAGCGAGAATGCAGCATTTTGGAACCGCGAAGGGGCGATATCGTTCGTGATACCAGGGGAGGGGTACAAGAGCCGAGCAAGAAAGGAGATGAGATACTGGTCGCGTGAGACAGGCGGGTTAGCGAATGCGCTTGAGATATTTTTAAGGAATGACGAGGCCGGTTCGGTGGGCGAATAGCAGGGGTTCTTGGTGTCAATGAGCGGTCTCTTGAACATGACGCCTTAGAAAGCCTCGGGGGACTGCTTCGAGAACAAAGACGACTCGTGCAAAGAAGGATGTATGCAGAGCGGCGGTCGAAAAAACTCCGGTTCGTGTACCGATCCGAAGTCCGGGCGGCGAGCGACATTGTTGCCGAGCTGCGGCGGGCATCCGTCGAGCTTACTACTCCGGGCAGCGCTCAGCTGCACCTCAGCACCCCTAGCATATGGATGCAAGCCAGCGGGATCCTTCCATACAGCCAGCTGGTAACTGGTTGACACATGACTGACGTATCGGAAGGCGAACCCCCTACTACATCACAAACTAACTTCGCGATGAACGGAGACTTTTATGTAGAACATCTCGGCGCGATGCCTTGCCCTACTTCTCCGTGTGCTGAAGCGTTCTAGGGTTATGTGAAACCTTATGCCCATGCTGCAGGAGGTCAACTCTTGACGTAGCACTGCGTAGCTTGAGACACGTAGTTACCTGGTCGGTGAATACCACCTATTCGGGGCTCTTTGTCAATGACCACTCTCTACCGAACTTGAGGTTCTCACCTTCGGGGGTGCTTCACAGAGACACCGAGGTCTCCTGCATCATCCACGTCTCCTTCATCGCTGAGGACATTCTCGACTACACCTTCGTGCTTCGCGCGTGGGTCCAGACTTCGTCGCCCTCCTTGATGGGCTGCCCGGTTTTGTCGGTGAGTCTCTGGTTTTACGACCATCATCGCCTGAGATCTGATGCGTGTATATAACATGCCTTAGACATATCTCGGATCTCTTGGATGGTCGTATGCTTCCAACCAGCACATGCAAGCGCTGTGGATACAACGCCCACTAGGTGACGTCACGTACGGGAATGGACTCTGATGATGCCCATGTTTACGACAGCCCTTTTCGCTCACAGCAAATATATCAATTTATGAACAGCGAAATGCCTTGACTGTAAATCCGATACAGTGCAGACGACGGCACAGGGTAGCCTGGGCATGAGCCGCGGCGTCGGATCATGTGCCGCGGAGTCTCACTCGAGGTGAGTCCGAGTTTGTAAAGGGCGGATTTGTGGCGTTACCAACCTCGATTGTGACTAACCTATGCTTCCAGGTTGGCAGCCGTGCACATCACCTCCACCGTGCTGCAGGTGTGTACACCCGTTTCCCTATGTGCACGGTGAAGTTGCCCGGACCTGTTCCTTGGGGGAAGATTTTCCCTGCGGACCTTATGCTTCCAACAAGAGCCAGTATGTGACCTGGATGTATTTTTTTCCTGGCTGGAAATAATGTGTGGGGTGTGAACAATGTTACTGACGGGGGCCGGCTCCGAATGCACAGAGATGGATTCACTGCGCAATCCCGCGGCTCAACTGCTATGGTGTTCTAATTTCACACAAGCAAGCAGGAATTCGGTATCTTTCTGGGTGGATCGACTGGCCTGGGTTCGACTCTGTTCTCATCTGCCACTGTCAGGTTGCCTTGGTGCTTGGATACGTTCTCCTCGTTCTATCATTGGCGAGGCGAGCAGCATTATGTGTGATACTCTCCTAGTCCTAAAATACACTGTGATGTATATCTCTCCATGCTTTGTATAGCCTGTTCCGTGTATGAGACGATATAGACTGACTTGCATCTGAGCAACAACAACGTGTGTTCTCACAAAAAATCTCCGCTGCTCGCCAACTGACCGCGACCAGCGGCTGCAACCGGCCGCACTGCGGCAAGCGCCGACCCAGCGGAGCAGAGGCCAAGTGATGAGTTGTGACCGCGACTGAGACCACGGGGGTCGGCTGCCCAGTACATTCTCTACATACCTCATTGCGGGGAACTCACTAGCATCTATTCGATGTTCTGCCTAGCGTCACCCATGAACAAATTGACCGTCGCTCGCTACACAACCGCTTTGGGGTCCGTTCAGGCCTTGAGTCGTCGGCGCGGCCTCGTGGCGCGCGCGTGTCTCCCATGCGCCCACTGGGAAGCCAATGACTCCCACAGGTCTCCGCTTTGAAAGGCATCTGTATCAACTAAACCGAAGTAAGTCTAACAATTCCCCACTACGAACCCGGGCCGACAGGAGCAGCGCTTCGAAGTGGCACGGTCACAGGCATATATCTGTCCTTCCCATACCAATGCCCCCTTGAACCTCGTTCGTTGACCATGGCATCCATCATGTCCCCATACACCCTTCTCAGCTTTCTATCCTGTGTTTTTCTGTTGTACAAACTCGTTTCGTGGTGGTCAGCATCCAGAGTTCCGTTTCCACCTGGGCCCCGGGGACACTGGTTGTGGGGGCCGAAAATTCCTGGGAAACAGTGAGCCGCCGGCCCATCGCGATCTCGCCTGGCGCTTTACTAACTCCGTCTTTGGCGACACTCGCCGTACGTAGTACGTTCCTCAAATTCTCTGAGTGGACGCAACAGTATGGCCCTGTCTGCTCGTTCAGGCGTGGTCGACACACCACTGTGGTCATCGGTACATATGAGGCAAATGGTTTACCCGTACGTATCCCACCATTTCTCACAACCTCGCACAATTTTAGGCAGCCATGGAGATCATGGAGAAGTCCGGTGCCATCACAGCCGAGAGGCCGCGGTCTGTCGCGGGTGGTGAGATGCTATCGGGCGACATGCGGATACTTCTCGTGCGTGGCGGAGAACGCATGCGCAGGCTACGAAAGTACGTCCGCGTCGGCGCATCAACTCGTCGCTCAAATGGGGTTTTACTGAGCTTCGTTGCAGGGCGCTCCATTCGCATCTGCAGCTCCGTGCGGTCGTCGGCTATGAGTCGATGCAGCTCACCAACGCGCTGCAGCTAATTCGGGACATCCTCGAGAAGCCGGAAGATCATATGTCGCACGCCAAACGGTTCCTGTTCTATCCCCGCCGTTACTTCCAACGCTGATGCCGTGCCCTGGATAGTTTCTCAGGCTCTCTGATTCTTTCTCTTACCTATGGAAGGCCTTCGCCTAGCGCTCGCCGCGAGCCAGATTTAGAGCTGATTCAACAGTTCATCCTGCGCCTGGGCAGGGCTGTGCGACCTGGTGCTCACTTTGTCGACGACTTTCCTTGGTTGAAGCACATTCCGTGGTATGGTCGCTCGTTGCGAAGTGGCCACGTGGAAGAACTCGCGTTATTCCATAGGCTTTTGGGTGGCGTTCGTGACGAGATGGTTCGCACATCCGCTCCACCGCATAACACCATTCTAACCACAAGCAGGCGAAGGACGTTGCGCGACCTTCTTTTGGAAAGTATTTGATCGAGGCACAAGGCTCACTCCTTTTGTCGGAGCCGGAGATAGAGTACCTCGCAGGATCCATGTTTGGTGCAGGCTCGGAGACAGTGCGTTAAACGGCGTTGATGCCAAATCACCTTACCTGGAGAGAAGCTGATATTCCCACAGACGTCAGCTGCGATTAGTTACACTATTATGGCTGCAGCTTGTCACCCCGACGCACAGGCTCGCGTGCAGAAGGAGCTCGATGCTGTTGTCGGACCCGGCCGAGGTACACACTTCCTCCCCGCGTTGGTGCCATCAGAAGGCTTACTGGCTGTACGTGTTCAGTTCCGACATTTGCGGATATGGGAAAGTTGCAGCAAGTCCAGGCTTTTGTATTGGAGGTCTTCCGGTGGCGTCCTGGGACCTCTGCGGGGTTCCCGCATTGTGCGACAAAGGATATCATCTGGGTGCATATTCTCACTTCGAGCTTACGGTGTTTTGCTCAACGTCTTCGAAGCGTGGGTACCGCATCCCCGCGGGTGCTACTCTCATCGCGAATCACTGGTAATATCTACAAGCCCGGGCTCTGGACATCTATATGTTTACGATTTACGAAACCCGCAGGTCCATCGCGCGCGACCCATCGGTTTACGCCGATGGCGATAGGTTTGATCCACAACGCTGGATTGATGAGAAGGGACACATCAATGAGTCTCCCAAATTCCCCAACTTCGGTTTCGGCAGACGGTGAGTAGACTCTACGTTAGTGACACGAGAAACTCACGCGCTTTTCTCGCAGAGTCTGTCCGGGATTAGCGCTAGCTACTAAGTACGTTCATGAATGGGAAGGAGGAAGACTAGGCTGACAATATCCTCATCAAGATCCATGTTCATCACCACAGCCCAGCTGTTCCACGCATTCAAAATCGAGATGGACCCCAACCGTCCCATTGACACTCTCAACTTGCAAGGAGGAATTGTGACGCTTCCTCTCCCGTTCGCGGCGCGCTTCCTTCCGCGAAGCGAGGATGTACAGACGCTCTATACCAACGCGTTGGAGGCGCAGTAAAAAGAGACCATAATGGTGTGTACCTCAAATTTGCCTCAAATACTAACAAAGGATCTGTTATATCCGCTTTGATGCGACCTATGCATACCTTCTTTGAGTGTATTATATGTATTCAGTCCATGACTTATCGTCAGTTGCTGGTTACTGGTCACCGTCGAATGCGAACAGTGGGACGCGGCTACCGCGTCATGCCACGTGCAACTGCGCAGGCACGTGTATGTGAGGCGGCCCGCATCGGGCCGAATAATTACATCATCGTAGCTCGTGGCTGTCGCCGAGTGATCGCCAAGCAGACAAGACCGCCAAGACAGAATCCAGTCGCCTGTGCGACCACTTCAACCACCACTGAAGCATCGAGACATGACCAGCCGGCTTCCAAAGCTCATCGCATTCGATCTCGAGTGGGTTCTATTTCTCTGCTTCTACCGACGCTTCGTCATAGTTGTTTCTTTCTAACTTACGGCCTCGCTACGTGTGCAGCTATACTCTCTGGCCACTCTGGATCGATTCCCATGTCAGCTGTAGGCGGCCTCTCTTTCTCGCTTCGGCAGCTATCGAACTCACTCTTCGAATTCAGCACCTCTGAAACGCGACGGAAATGCCCTCAACGTAGTTCACGATAAGTGGGTCGATCTTTACCTGGATGGTTGGCGTAGGTTACCGCAGTGCCGTATCTGTGAACAAGGTACGGTGACAAAGTAGCGTTCTACCATGACGTACCGCAAATATTACATCGACTGCGGGCTGGGGGCGTCATAGTTGCCGCCTGCTCTCGAACCACCGCGACTGCTCTGTGAGTATATGTGGGCAGTTCGTGCGTTGTCATCCGAATTCAGAGCGACAGGGCGCGTCAAGCGCTCTCACTGCTGCTCGTCCCACCAAAAGCAGGCGACCCCGAGTCTCCAGTCCAACCTGCCATACAGTTTTTTGACCAACTGGAGATATATCCCGGTGGGCTGGCTCCGTGGCATAAGCGATTGTCTATACCTGACCCGTGGGGCTTGAATCAGGTTCAAAGATAGCACACTTCAAGCAGTTGCACAAGAAAACAGGAATACCGTACTCCGAGATGGCACGTTTCGCCGGACAGATGTGTCCTCTGTTTCCTTATGCGGTTATACCACAGTTATTCTTTGACGATGAGCGGCGTAATAAGGAAGTTGAATCGCTGGGTACGTTGCTCACTCCTGGTCATTCGCACTTCCTCTCATCGACGGGTCCCGTTCAAGGTGTTACTTTCGAGCTAGTCCAGAGGGGACTTGACAACGTCTCGTTTGAGCGCGGCCTGGAGAAATGGAGGACGAACCACCCAGAGCAGGTGCTGGAGGACCCTGCTGGAGGCGTGATGGCTTGACGTCGGAACTCAGTAGTACCATCTGACAGTAGAGGGCGGAAAGGAATTGGCCCCGAGAGCGTTCTTGACTTGACCATATCGTGAGGCCTAGTGCGTGCTGGACTCCCCGAGCTTTGTGGTTGTGGATACCTTTGGAGTGGGGTTAGTCCGACGTATTCACCCGCATGGTTCGAATATTTTTGGCAGCACCTTGCGCGGTTTCTGTACTGCCAAGGTAGCAGCAGCGAAAGGGTGTAGCTATATTAAAAGCTAGGCTCATCGCCGGCAAGTCCGCGGGGATGTGGATGTGGTAGTTCGGGTCCCGGCCCGCCGGGGGCGGGTGTCCGCACAGAGGAAGTTGGCTTGGCGTTGGCGCCTGTTGGCGCCACTCCGAAACGACCCGTCTCTGCGTCCGATTCACGCGTTTTGCCAAGCGACACTTGCTTATCTTGCAACCACCAACTGTGCTGGCACCCAGTAGCCACCTTGGGTCCAATACGAGTTGTTTCAAGTCGTCAAGACAAGCCATCTCCCATAGATGGTGGCGGTTTCGTAATGGACAACATGAGGCAGCGCGATCGGGCGGGATGACTCACAGAGGTCAGCGATGTACGTGTATGCAACGCTGTCTCGTCTCTGAACACTGACGTGTACTGTGTTGTCCAGCGAGAAAGCCCAACGACGTCAAAAGCCATGACGAGCCGACTACCGAAGCTTGTAGCATTCGACCTTGAGTACGCCTTACTCGCTCGTGACCTCCAACCACGGCGAACGGCTTATCAGCGAGCAGCTATACCTTATGGCCCTTTTGGATTGAGTCGTTTAGAGGTATGGTGTGCTATGGAGGGCTCATAGCGTGTATCCTTACGATTTTATTCCACCACAGGCCCGCTAAGGCCCAACCCAGACAATCCGTACGAGTTGAGAGATAGGTGCGTTAGGCTTGTTGAACGACATCACATACCGTGAAACTTGCGCTATTGCTTGCTGTGGACGAAGCTATGACGATGAGATCATGTTTTTCCATGCCACACCTGGTATTCTGCATCGTCTACGCGCGGCGGGGGTAGTAATTGCCGCGTGTTCGCGCACACATGCAACGGAGCTGTGAGTCCCCCACCGTTCCCTTATCGAACCTGCGCTAAAGTGCCTTGAAGTGCCCGTGAGGCTCTATCTTTGCTGCTCGTTCAGCCGAGGGCTGGGGACACACATGCGGAGCCGCAATCTGCGATAGAGTTCTTCGATCATCTAGAGATATACCCAGGCATGCACACCTACCTTTCCTATTCCGGCTCGCAGTTCTTATCATTATCGCTGCAGGTTCGAAGATATCGCATTTCCAGGAACTACACAGGAAGACCGGCATGCCTTACTCTGAAATGGTGGGTCATACAACCTTTAAACTGCGATGATTGCCGCCGACACGCACCGAACAGCTGTTCTTCGACGATGAGAAGAGGAATAGGGAGGTTGAATCCTTGGGTTTGTGGCCGTCGTCTATTTTTGGACCGAGGTGAAACTAAGCTTCGTAGGCGTCACGTTCCAGTTGAACGAGGATGGGATTAACGACATCATCTTTGAGCAAGGCCTTGGAGAGTGGCGGAGGAGGCACCCGGACGAGGTGCTCGAGGACGCTGGCAACTGAGGTTTCAACAAAGACCTATACCTTCAACTGCGGATGGTTGGGGTGAGTCATTGTCTGAGTTTCCCGAGGCATAGCGCCCCTACCTGGATTCCGACGGTTGCTCACCTGACGCTCCAGAACAGCAGCGTTATGCCTCAGGCCTCCCTATGTTCGGTTATATTTGTCAGAGAAAATGAAGACCTCTTGCGTTGTGCTGACTGCGATAAGGATGCTATCGACTCCGATAATCTGGGTGAGGTGCCCACATGGGGTTCCAGCATCGGGTAGGAGCGCTGCCTGTCCATAATACTTGTATCTCTACCAGCAACCAGCATCATGTCGGACGACAATCCGGAATGGTGACGGTATGTACGGTCGTTGTGAGTACCAGCATCTTGAACGTAATGTGCGATGCTGACCCTGCTAGCCCAGTCTGGAATGTGGCGAGGTGTTGCCAAGAGCGATGGCTTATCACCACCGACCTGCTCCTGCGCGACAATTGTAAGCGTCAATCAACAGAACCATCGGCGAGTAAACTCGTGAGCGAACGTGGTACTCTCTGGCTTGTTAGCGGGCTCGTATGCCCGTGTGACGAGAGAAAGCCGACTCGAGATGCTGTCGTTGTCGTGGTTGTCGGGTTGATAGATTTAACCGTTATCGACGCATGAAGAAATTGTTCAATAAATCCGAGGTGCGTGTCATCATCTTGAGAATCGGGCATGTATGATGCTGAGCAGGAGGCCGACCTTCTGATGTAGCTTGGATTGTAGTATAATTCAGTGCAGGATGGTGAGCTGCGGAGCAAACCAAAGGCGACTTCTCGTCACTCGGCGCTTCATCGGACTGCTTCTGGGGCCATGATGGGGTCTGCCCATACAGGAAAACATGGGTGCAAGTCAGACACCGAACTAGTGGCAAAATACTCACTGCCATTGGAATTTTTTAAACCGCAGGGGCCCAGAGGTGAGTGGGAGGGGGCTGTGGAGTGTGGTGCTTACATAACCATCAGCGTCTGCCGGCGTAGTGCGCGTCTTCAGCGATGTTTCGTTTCGAGGCGGCCCGGGATGGAACGACGCCCCGCGTCACTATCGGGACAGAACGGCGAGTGCGCTTCTGTGCGCTTGCAAGTTGCTATTGGTTGCTCGTCGCGAGCGGCGGATCAAATTTGCCTCAACAAGGAGTCTCGTGTTGGGAATTCAGGGAATAACAAGGTATGTTCCGAAGTACCCGGTCAAGGTGTCGGAAGGCAATCATGACCCTGAGCACCTTGGCGCTTGCGTTTTTACTGAGGATCGCTTCTTTCAGTTGAAGTGGCCGCCTGGCGATTCCGCAATGCCAAGCCAGGTTTGAACACTTGAACACCTCTTGGCAGTCATATCGAGGTGTATATCCGTAACGCTGCACGCCGTGTGTGAGCGCAGTTGGCGTACCTGGCGGCTAACCAGTGAGTGTCGCTGGTCGTGCCGGTAAACTGCTTGGTTGACTTGAACTGCTTTGCGTAACAAAGGGTCGCGATGGGCGCTTGCGATCTTTCCGTATGGGATCCAGGATCAAGTATCTCCAGCTTGATAATTCACACGGCGGGAGCATGTCATCTCAGGCTTTGTTTCATGACGGCAACAATGTCTATCGGGTTAGACTGACGCCAGTGAGCATTGACTGCCTGTGCTCATGCCTCCAAGGCAAGCTGAGACCATTGTTTCGTTACGACAGGGACCCCTAGTGGCGTCATTACTTATTATGTTCCTCCGACGCTCCCGTCACCCGCCTCATCTGTCGAGTTTATTGAAACGTTCGCGTTACACTTCGTGTGGCGTGTATCTGGAAACCAAGCGCCTACCTAAACGCTGGTCGTCTCCACGCACCGCCCCGCTGTCATACCGGTGCCTCCCGATACTCTTCTCTCCCAGAATGCCTCTCGACAGCGTGCGTTACGACTTTCGGCGCAGGCGCGGATGCGCGGAAGATTCAGACCCCCTGGACAAACACCCTCATCAGGAGGACTCAATGGTTCTGCTCGCGGCTCAACCGCGTGTCTCCAAATCTTAATGTCATCGGGTGGACGCACATCTGGATTCTGCGCGTCTGATTGGCCATCTTGGAATTTGCTATACACATGGCTCCCGCTCGCGCGAGAAGACTGCTTTTGGCCTCAGGTCAACGTGTCTCATCCGGCGGGTAAAACCGTTACGAGGTGGATGCGCACTTCGCGCTGGCGAACATCTGATCCCCGGCTGTGGTGTCCTGCCTCTCCAGGCGATGGCCGGCGAGGCGCCACTGCCTTCTGATCATCGAGAAGGTCTGGTTAGCACTGTGTCGACGGCCGCGTGATATGTTGCGAAAACCCCGCTAGCTCGCTGTGACCCATGATCAAGCCGAGTGGGTGCGAACTTTTATTAATTTCCGGCAGCAAGCTAGGGTCCTGCTCTGCTGAGATACTGTCGGTCGGCTGCAGTGCGATCTGGTGATCATTCCAGGCTATTTCGGTGGCGATTTGGTGTCTTTGAACCATTCCAGGAAACAAGACGGTGGTACTGACACGGCCCCGCGTCCAACTTTGCCTCGTTACGGCAAGGCTATAATTGTAGGTGTTGCTATTTTTGCTCTTGACGGTGAACTGATCACGTAACGCACCCCGAAGCCGACATTATGCTGGGAATTCAAATGTGCTTCTTTTCCTGGTTTGGAGATACCCATCCTTATCGTGAAGTATTGAATACCACTTCCCCGTGCACCCCGCATGGCGGCATTATAATGCCCGAAAACGAGCCGATGGTAATCCCTGTCTAAAGTGTCCCTGTCTAATATGTGTAGGATTTCGTGTCTCAACTCTCGGACAGGGTCGGGATACCAATAAGCAATCCGTGAACACCCGCGGCTAAACTTGGTACGTCACTCGGTCACTCGCGTGGCTGACTAGACTCGTGGGCCTGAAGCTACTCAGCCGCCCGGAGGGATGACTTTGCAATTGGACTGGCTTGGGGAGAAATTTATATATAAGGACAGCAAGCCGGCCTGGTTGGACTCCAGGACATTCATTCGCTTTCGCTTTCGCCTCCACCAAACCTCCACTTTCACAATGGTCGCCTGCTTCAAACGCCTCATCTTCTTCGCTTGCCTCGCCACCGTCGTGTCCGGTGCCCCTGCGGTCAGCGGCACGGATGCTTCGACTGGCTTGCCTGCTGGCAACGCGACCTCAGTTTCCTCCACTGCCTCAGTCGCCCCCGCTAAGAGCTCGCACTCAGTCAGCGCTCAGCCATCAAGCTCCAACAGTGGCTCCGCGTCCACTACTTCCTCCGCACCAAGTGAAACGGCGACCGTCCCACCGGCCAGCAGCGACCCCAACAACCAAGTCTATCCTCAAGACTCTGACGGGTCCGCCCAGCCGATTCGTGGTACCCTTGGCGCCGACATCCTTGGGCCGCAGAACCTGCCTCTCCAACAGCAGAACCCCGACCTTCTCGCTCCTCCCACCACGGATCATGGTTCGGTGTATGTCCCTTTTTGCTCGCATGTGCTGGGTGTCATTCTCACGATTGGCTCCAAGACAAAACGCGAAGTGGCCGTTCGCTCTGAGCAGCAATCGTATTCAGACGGGCGGCTGGGCCAGGCAGCAAAACAGTATGACCAATTCAGGATCCTCCGTTGATGTGACCTGACTCTATTTTTGCAGTTGACGTGATGCCTATCGCCACCAGTATGACTCTTCTTCATGGGTCTCTTCCGGACGAAATCACTCAATTCCTCTCACAGATATGGCCGGAGTAAACATGCGCCTCGAGGCGGGTGCTATTCGGTAAGTCATGCGGATGGTGCAAGCTGGCTTTTGCTGACGATGCGGTGTTTCTCTCACAGCGAGCTTCACTGGCACAAGACGTCAGAGGTACGTACAGAATTAGACCCCGGGCTTGCCTTTCCCGGCGCCTCAAAATGCCGTCTGACTTCTCCTGTTTTCCACAGTGGGCTTATGTCATCAAGGTGAGAAATTCGTTGGCCTTCTTTTCCATCAGACACTGACTCCGTTCTCCGTGGTAGGGAACTACCCAAGTAACATCTGTCGACCAAAACGGACGCAATTTCGTCGCCAATGTCGTAAGTATCAGTATTCGAGTCTCGTAGCCCCTGGTTCTCTGCTAACAAGCACGCGTCCGCCTTACAGAACCCCGGCGACCTCTGGTTCTTCCCTCCTGGGATCCCGCACTCCCTTCAGGCCACGTCCGACGACCCGGAAGGGTCGGAGTTCCTCCTGGTTTGTACTGACATCTACCGGTCAAGATCTCGTCTTACACGCATATCCACTCCCAGATCTTCCCTGACGGCAGCTTCAGCGAAGATTCGACTTTCCTGGTAAGTCTTTCCTTCATATGTCCGCGATAACGCTCACTCCGGTCTCAGGTGACAGACTGGCTCGCACATGTTCCGATGGAGGTCCTCGCGAAAAGCTTCCAGCTGAACGTCACCGCTTTCGACCACATTCCCTCGCAGGAACTGTACATTTTCCCTGGGGGTAAGTAGCTTGCGGAATGGCGCTCCATCGGAACTGCGTCCCTTTTCCCCGATGATTACATATCGGTTTTCTGACCACGTAACCTTCACTCCTTCAGCTCCGCCCACGACCGACACCCCGGTTTCGGACCCTCAGGGACAAGTTCCCAACCCCTTCGCATTCCCATGGTCTCAAGTCAACGCGACCACACTCAAAGGTGGGTCGGTGAAGACCATCGATTCGACGATCTTCAACATTTCCACCTCCATCGCGGCCGCCGACGTTACCGTTGAGCCCGGCGCTATTCGCGAGCTCCACGTGAGTGATCTTACTGTCCTACATACACTCCATCTCACCATTCCTCCACAGTGGCATCCGACTCAGGACGAGTGGACTTACTACCTGTGTGTTCCTTGTTGCCTGATGCACATTCTCTATTGAACACGGCATATAGGGAGGGCGAAGCTCGCGTAACTGTCTTCGCGTCCTCTAGTAACGCCCGCACCTTCGATTATCAGGCCGGCGATGTTGGATACGTCCCCGCGACTTTCGGTACGGAGCGCTGATACCGCGGCCCACATGCGAGGCTCATCTGTACTTCCTGGGCAGGTCACTACGTCGAGAACACTGGGAACACGACCCTTCACTTCCTCGAGATCTTCAACACAGGTGAGCCATCCACGTGGTTGTTCACCTGACAGTCTTGCTCACATGACCGCTACAGATCGCTTCCAGGACATCAGCCTCAGTCAGGTGAATACCAACACCTTCTCTTCTCTACAGCACGATGCTGATCACCACATAGTGGCTTGCGCTTACCCCGCCGGCGCTCGTGAAGGCCCATCTCGGATTCTCCGATGAGACCATCGCGCAGCTGAGCAAGACCAAGCAATATGTCGTCTAACCACAGCAACTTTTAGACTAGACGTGTTAACGTCATGGACTGCGGACTTGTAAACAATGTCTATCTTCTTACTTTCGACTTTGATACTTTAGTTCGATGATTTGTTATGCTTTCACGACCTTTCTTGACGCCTTACCCATACGGCTCCGCGCCTCTTGGTCTGTAGTGTCCGGTGTCGGAAATTTGTTCTCTATAGTGGTGTTGTAATCGGATCAACGTCTTTTTCTCTCTTCACTCGAGTGACGGACATCGACAAGGCACCTGGCTCAATACCATTGCAGTCCATCGGGAGCACTACGGGCCCCGCCTGGCCCCGCTTGCAGACTTGGTGGGAACCCGAGCCGCCGAGCCGGGCGCTTAGCTGCCGATCGTGAGTTCGCCTTTGACTTGTCTCAGTCAGGAGACACCATGCTAACTCTAACACATTGGCCACATGAACTAGAGTCAATAGCTTCTAATCGACAACTCTCTTATCGAGCACGAAGTTCCGGAAGCGTTCTCATGGTCGCGGAGCCTAGCAATTCAAAAGACCCTGTTGGCATTGAATATTGACTTCCAGTGATAGTCGAAACCTTCTACGGCGCCTCCTCCTGGGGTGCTGCGCTGGCGTTCAATGTTCGATGTTCAACCACAGCCCAGTCCCAATGGACCTCTCGGTCTTTCCCCACAGAGCGCTTGGAGCCTCATGTCCTTGTGTCTGTATTCAAAACTGGGTCCCTGACGTGGCCAGGGCGGAGAGTATTTCGACCCTCGGAGGTCGGGGCTTCCGCTTTTCCGTCGAGTTTTGACGTCTGTGTCCCAATGTGACTGGCCATTATTCTCGATCGCGCTTTTGCCTCTTGTGTCGGGTGTCTCGTCCTTTCACGGCGTCTGTGGACACCTGCGGACGCGTGCTGACACAGACCATAAGGTCAGCAGCGGAGACTAACACAGACCCCTTTACGACGCGACCGTCACAATGTGAAACCACCGTTGTGGAAGCCCCACCAAGACACAGCGGCATGGTTCGGACAATAGGCTGGATCCTTGCGGTGTCATCGCCACAACTACAACTTGCCACCAAGTGTCGTTTTCTCCATGTCTACGCATTTTTTCACAACCACAATCGCTAGTGGCTTTGAAGACACCAGGCCTGCATATAAAACATGCACAGTCTGGCCAGCTTCGACATCCCATTGAACCCTTGACCAGTTCAAGTCTCCTTCCCCTATCTTTACTCGCGTCTTGCAACACAGCTGGTGACAGCCATGGCTACCACTGCCTCGTTTAAATCCTTCCGTAAGTCTCTGTTTCACTCACCCGCTCCGCTATTCATCTGTCTCGCAGCCAAGCCCTGCCGATATGGCACCCGCGAAAACTGCGGCAACGACCACTGCCGGTTCCAGCACAACCAGTCCTCTCCCGCTCACGGCGCACCGGAGTCCGCTGCTCCCGCACAGCCCACCTACGCGCAAAAGGCGGCAATGAACATCAGCACCTCTGCGCCGTGCAGGTACGGCTCTCGCGAGCGGTGCCGCAACACAAATTGCCACTTCCGCCACATCCCGGCTGCGCCGCCTGCCCGCATCACCGTCCCGACGACTCCTGCCTCTGCTCAAGCACCAGTCACTGGCTACGGCATGTCGGCCGAGCAAGCGATGATGCAGGCCCACGTCGCTCAAGCCGTGTTCAAGATGTCCCAGGCTAGTACTAATGGTATGGATCAAGGTGAGCCTCACGGTCCTTCGCACCTTCCGCACTCCTGATCAATCAGCATCAGCAGATGGGCTTGCCACCTATCGCACGTGGCTCCAGAGACAGGTCGACGTGCAGAAGGCTAAAATCCAGGCGATGAGCTCCGAGTACTCGATCCCGGTGCCCAACCTCGACGCGAACCCCTACGCGCTGCCGCCGCTCTCTCAGCTCACCGCCCGCCTCCAACGCGCGCAGAACCACCTCCAGGCCGGCACGCAGCTCCCCCAGCCGACCAAGCAGCAGCCCTCCGCGGCCTCGCAGTTCCACGCCGCGCGCGCATCGCCCTGGGAGGTGATCGCACAGTTCCCCAGCGCCGCGGCGCAGCCCCCGGAGCCGCAGTTCCAGCGCGCGCTAGTGCCCGCGCAGCACGCGCCTCTCCGCAGGCCCTACACCAACGCGTACAACCAGGCTGCGACGATGATGCCGCCCCAGCGCGGCGACATGGCGTGGAAGACGACGCCGTGCCGGCACTACACGCTCAACGGCGGCTGGTGCCCCTGGGGCCCGCGCTGCGGCTTGTGCGTCCCGCCCTGCCTCCTCCCCGCCGCCCCTGATCACGGCTGACATGACGCGCCCCGTGTGCGCTAGCATCCACGACCCCGCGCTCGAGTGGACCCCGCGTTCGGGCCGCTCGACGCCCAGCTCGGGCGGCCCGACGCTCGGCGTATCCGCGTCCGGCTCGCGCTCCGCGAGCACTAGCAGCCGCGCCGCGCACTGCTGGGGCTTCGTGCAGGGCCTGTGCCCGCACGCGCCCGACGCGTGCCGCTACGCGCACCCGGCGCTCATCACGCCTTGTGCGTCTGCCCTTCCTCCCCCCCTTCGCGCGCGTCCTTCGTGCTGACGCGTCGCCCCGGTGCTAGACGTCAAGTACACGCCGTGCCTGACCTACCCGCGGTGCCGGTACCCCGCCGCGCCGTGCCCGCTCAAGCACCCGCAGGTCGACGTGCTCCCCGCGCGCGGCCACGCATCGGAGTCGGAGGCGCCCGCCCTGCCCGCCGCGCCCATCTACGAGACGCCGGCGGGCTACTTCGACCAGCCGGGGGACTGGCATGCGCCGATCGGGCTCGACGTGTTCAGGCCCGCGCCGCACGTCGCGGTGCACATGCGGCGCCCGGACGCGGAGCCGGCGGCCCCCGCGGAGCCCCGTGACGACGCGGCGGCGCGCGTCGTGTTCAGCCCGCGCGCGCCGCAGGAGCCTCACAGGGTTGCTGGCGGGCGCCGGATGACCGTCGCGGAGCCGCCCGTGCTGGAGCTCGGCGTCGCGCCGAGGAAGAAGGAGCTCTTCTTCAAGGGGCACGCCCGTGGGCAGGTGAGTTTGCGCGCGTGCTGGTGGCAGGTGTTGGCGGGTGCTGACAGTGGGCCTTTTGCAGAGCTTGGTGTAGAGCGGCGGCGTGGGGGTGCTGTTGGGCACGCGTCCGGTTTTCGGGTGTCGGGTGCCGCGCACCGTATAGATGGTGCATGTAGTATGCATGCGTAGTTGGGAGGTTGGTCCGCGAGTGTAGTCCTTGTAGCTGTCGGTTATATTACGGTGAGTATATGGTGTATAGTCTCGTGTAGTGTCGGTATAAAGTGCTAGTGTTTGTGTGGAATCGGCCTCGTAATGCAATCGTGTTTGGAATATCCCAAAGTTCTGGCGCGTCCAAGGCGAGCATCTCGCTCCGACCCGATTCCAACCCGTCCTGCCGTTGACTTCAAACGCGCGCGTCGCATAACACACTAATTGGCATCTTCACAAGTCTAGATTTGATTCCGTGCATGGTATGGTATCGCTACAGATGGTCTCCGAGTCTAAAGTCCAGTATACACCCCCTCCTCTCTCACCCACACGCGCCTCAAAAGGTATACCAATGCGCAGCCTCAATCGCATCACTCCCAGGCGCGACCTAGCACCGACCACCGACGCATCAAAAACCCCGCACAACAAAGGAACCGCGCAGAAAAAAAAACGCACCTTATAGAGCAGCACCGCGTCCTCGCACAACAGCACCGACAGCCCCTCCACCCCCCGCATCCCCTCAGGAACGCCGATCTCCGCCTCCGAGAAGCGCAGCTTCGCGCCGCTGCTGCGCGTCGGGACGCGCACGGGCGCCGGGACGTGCGCGGGCGCGCCGAGGATGAGGTCGCGCAGGAGCGAGGTGGCGGAGCGCGAGCGCGCAGCGAGGCTGCTCGTGAACTGGCGGGCCAGTAGTCAGCTGTGTGTACCATACGCGCCGAGAACACGGCCAGGCGGGACGTACGATGGGCAACGGGACGCTCTTCGAGCGCACGCGCGCCGCGGACCCCGGCGCGCACTCCTTGCCCGCGCGGCCCTGCAGCGCTACACCGCGCTCTGCCCTCCGCGCGTGCTCGCTCAGCCCCGCAGCCCGCACGCGCGCGGGGTGGTAGTCCGCCACCGCGAGCCGCGTCCCGCCCGCACACACCCTCGCCACGCGCGCGCCGCACGCGGACCCCGCCGCATCCGCATCCACATCCGCATCCGCCCCGCCGACGACGACCCGCGCGCCCGCGCCGCCCCACGCAGCCCACGGCACGACGACGCACGCGCCGGGCGGCGCGGGGTGCGCCGCGGCCCAGCGGAGCAGCGCGCGCGCGCGGACGTGGAGCTGCGCGCCGCCTGCTAGCGCGTGCACGCGGACGGCGCGCTCCGCGTCCGCGTCCACGCCGGCGAACGCGCCGTCCGGGCTGCCTGCGGGTGCGCAGCGCACGTCGATCATGTCGCCTGCGCGGAGCTGCGCCGGCGCGAGCTCGAAGCAGTGCGTGCCGCGCGCCTTGGGCCGGCGCGCGCGCAGCGGCGGCATCGCGCGCACGTCGTAGACGTAGAGGCTGTCGTCCGCGGCGCTCGGGAAGAGCACGTGGTGCGCGTCGAGGAAGTCGAAGGTCGAGCCCTCGAGCGCGGCCATCTGTCGTTGCGGGGGGGTAAGTGTGAGTTGGGGCGCGGGGAGGGAGGTGGACGCACAAAGTCCGAGATGTGTGCGCCGGAGCGCCAGGCGAAGACGGAGATGTAGAGGCCCTGCTCGGAGGCGAGCGCGAGGTGCGCGCCGCAGAGCCGCATGCTGCCTGTGCGGTAGCGCCAGCTGTTCGTCGCTTCGAAGGGGCTGGCGCGCTGCGCAAGCGGGTGGGGCGTGCCCGTGGACAGCGAGAGTGCGTGGAAGGTCTTGGTGCTAACGCGCCGTGAGCATTAGCCGCGCGCATGGAGCCAGAGGCGATGGGGACGCACCCAGAGTGGCATATCAACAGGTCCTGCGCCGCGTCGATGCAGACGTCACGCGTCCCGCGCGGGAGCGCCACCGTCCAGCGCCGCATCGATACGCCGCGCAGCGCCGACGGCGCGCGGAGCAGGAGGAGCTCCTCCCCCTCGTCCGGGACGTCGCGCTTCAGGCGCGCGGGTGCGCGGAACGCAAGCACGCCGCCGGACACGGCGACGGGGGTGCCCCAGCCGGCGAGTGCATCGAGCGGGGCGCTGGTGGCCGGCGCGAGCGAGCGCCAGGCGGCGGTGTGCGCGGAGAGCATGGCGAGGCGCTGGGCCTTGCCGAGGGCGGAGGGCGCGCCGTCGCGCATGCCTGCGGCGGCGAGCGCGAGCGCGTACTGCAGGCTCACGGAGCCTGCAACGAGTGCGTACAGGGACCGGCATGTCTGTGCGGTGCAGCGTGTCAGGAGCGTATCGAGCGAGCACGGGAGGCAGCACGTACGCTTTTGGCGGCGAGGATGGCGTGGTGGTCCCCGGACTCGAGGATCTTGAGGACGAGCTCGGTGGGGAGGGCGAGCAGATGCGGTGCGGGTGTCGTGGTCGTGGTCGTGGTCATGGTCATGGCGGGGGTCGCGGGCGCTCAGGGGTGCAGCTTAAAGTCGAGGACATCGACGGCGGCAGGGCGCTGGGGCGGGAGGGGCTTTAAGAGAATGGAAGAGATCCCCAACGGATCGTCAGGCGTGCGTTCCTGCCAGATCTAGATTGGCCCAGTCGACGCTGCGCTGCGCCATTCTGTGCCGCGAGCCGGAGAAATCCAGGTGGTCGTCTGCGAAGATGGGCCGGGTTCTTCAAGGGGCCGCAGTTCGCAGACGCGCAGAACGTCCGAGGGCCCCGCGCGTGGCGAGGGTCGTTTCAGCCAACGGTCCGAGAGTGGGGAACACCCCGACTGCCTCTTTGGGTCTGCGTTCTGCGGTCCGAAGGTGAGGCCGACGAGGTGCTTTGCACCGCTCTGTGGAGGTGGAGAGAAAAACAAGTGGGCCCGTGGTCGGGGCCATGCGAGGCCTTGATGGAGACTCTGAGCGAGTCGGCCAATCCGTGATCCGAACATGCATCTCGGATACCGGCGCAGTCTCTCTCGGTCCTGCGTTGACCACATCCAAGTCCAGGCCATCTTAATGAAGCCTCTCGTGGTGCAATGCCTCCTTCGCGGTCGGGCGACGCCAGGCCTCGACGCCGCCAAGGACAGTGCCTTCGACGGGCCCATGCTTTGAGTTGAGGGCGCACAGGAGCCGACGATGGTGTTGCTGGGCGTTGGAGTCCGACTCGGATCGATATGTGGCGCAGGGAGAGCAAGGAGCCAAAAGTCTGTCACTCACGAACTCCGTCTCGGGAGACGTACACCAACGCTTCGCAGCCCAGATTGACTCCTGCGAGGACCTCCGATCGAGTCAGACTGTTAGACGAAGCTGATCGGAAAGCAAGAAGCTGGAAGCATGCATGGCCTTGGATACATACACTTCGTAGTAGAATACACTCAGACTCGGATACTACACTGCAGAACTATACACCGCCCAGGAACCCGCACCAATGTCTGTGTAACAGATACAAACGCCGCGCATGTTCGTTTCTCTTGAAGGATACATCTCAGAAAATATACCAGTATGCGTCCGCGATGACATCGTGCCCGGGGACAACCTGCCAACGCCCATGTGAGCCGCAGCAGTAAACCAGACCCACCACCACGCACCCGCATAAACAAAATCGCATCCTCGCACAGCACGCTCTCCACCCCGCGCCCGCCCACCTCCTGCATCGCAGGCGGCAGCGGCACCGCCCGCTCAAAGAACCCCGGCGCGCGCCCCGCATCCTTCGCCTGCGCCGCGTGCCCGCGCGCCGCGCGCCCGCCATGGAAATCCGCGACGCGCAGCACGAGCCGCCCGCCGTGCACCGCGGGGCGCACGCCGACCGCCCGCGCGCCGCACGCGCCGAACAGCGGCAGCGGCAGCGCGCCGTCGGGGCCCGGCGGCGCAAAGTGCGGCGGCGCGGGCGCGCGGAGCAGGCGCGCGGGCCGCGGCGCGCACGGCGCGGCGACCTGCCCTGCTGGCGGGACGCGCGCGGGCGTCGCGGCGCGCAGCAGCGCGCGCACGCACACGTGCAGCACGGTGTGTTCGTGCCCGCGCTCGCCGCCGCGCATCGCGGGCGTGCTGCGGTGCACGACGAGCACGCGGTGCCCCGGCTCGGCGTAGAACGGCGCACCCTCGGCGTTGTCGTCGGCGTCGGCGTCGTCTGTAGGCCGCGGCACGCACGTGCTCAGCGTGTTAGTGCTAAAGTGCAGCGCGTGCGGGCCCGCGCCCTTCCGGCTCGGCGGCGGGAGGAAGACGTGCCCGCAGCGCACGCTCGGCGGCGTCGGCTGCGGCGCGCGGAACGGCGGAAAGTCGCGCACGTGGTAGACGCAGAGCTGGTGCTCGGTGACGCCGGGGAACACGATGTGCTCCGCGTCGAGGAACTCGAACGCGGGGGACTGCAGCGTCGCGAGCTGTCGAGCGTTACGTGAGCGGACGGACGGGGCGGGGCGGCGGCGCGGGAGCAGGCGCCACTCACATACTCCGAGACGCGCGCGCCGGTCTGCCAGTTCCATGTCGAGATGTAGAACCCTTGGTCGGACGCGATGGCGACGTGCGGCCCGCAGAGGCGCATTGTGCCCAGGCAGGGCTTCCAGTTGGCCGGGGGCACGGTACCACCGTGCCGCACGTCCGGGTGCGCGCCACTCGAGAAGAGCCTGCGCGCACATATCCTCCCATCTCTGCAACAAGAACGCATGAGCCCCGCACCGGAGAAGGCTCGTCAGGAACGCAGCGCACGCGCATATATACACCAGCACGTCCTGCGCCGCGTCGACGCACACGTCCCGCGCCTCCGCCGGCAGCCGCACCTTCCAGCACCGCAGCTCGACCCCGCGCAGCCGCGACGGCGTGCGCACGCACAGCAGCTCCTGCACCTGCGCGCCCGCGCCGGGCCGCCGGAACACCAGCACGCCGCCCGAGACCGCGCACGGCGGGCGCCAGCCCACAAGCAGCGGCACCGTCGCGCCCTCCGCCCAGCGCAGCCGGCGCCACGCGCGCTCGTGCGCGTCGAGCAGCCGCAGGCGGTCGGGCGCGAGTGGCGGTCCGCGCAGCGGCGCGTCGCGCATGCCTGTTGCGGCTAGCGCGCGCCGGTAGCGCAGGCGCGCGGCGCCTTCGATGGCCGCGCGGAGCGCGCGGCAGGTCTGTGCGGGCGAGGGGCGTTAGTCTGGGCGCGCGCGGGGAGGGGCCGGGGCCCGGAGGAGGCGGCGCGGCGCACGTTCGAGCAGGTGAGTACGGAGGCTTCGTCGCCGAGGTCGATGATCTTCACGAGCAGCTCCTCGGGCAGGGCCGTCAGCGTCAGGCCGCGGCGCACCATGAGATGGACCGGGAGTGTGTTATTGTTTTTTTTTTTGGGAGGTTCGGCGGGCAGGCTGAGGCTCACGACGCCAATGGGAGGCCTGCGCGGAGCGCGATTTAACCTGCGGGTGGGGCGCGGGGGCCTGCGCTGCAGCGGATGCCAGAGGCCTTGGTCAGCCGGCCCAGGCGCGTCGAGTCGCGCCGATTGCAGGCGCACGGGAATGTCGGCATGCACCCTTCGGCGGAGCGGTGGCTCGCGCCTGCGCATGGGCGCCGCGAAGTGGCTTCCTGTTGCGTTGCTGGGGCGTCGTATCGCAGCGCGGTTCCCATATCTGCAGAAGCATGCGCGGGTGGCGAGAGAGATAGAAGGCGGGCGGGTGGTTTCGCCCGTGGCTGCTTGTGCTCGTGCGCGTCAGCCGGGAGAAGAGTACGGCTGGTGTACGGCAGGGTTGCTGCGCATCGAGTGTTTCATCGACGGGTGCGGTTGCGCTGCATCTCTGCCGGCAGGTACGCGACGTGGTTATAATGAGCTGTGATGATCCTCGACGACGCTGTGAGCGAATATGGCTTAGACCCGGAGGGTGAGCTCACTGTGGAGTGCAACAATATCGAACAGGGCCCGCCAGTGATTCCCAGAGGCGAGCGGTGTCTAAGCTTGGAACCGGGAGTCCAGACCGCCCTCGGAGAAAGAGAGGGTGAGCACATGAAGCGCGCGTTCATCTTAATCAGCATGGAGGCGCGTTCGAGTCGTCGCAAGGGCTCTGAGAAGCTGCGATGGCGACACTGCAGCAAGTTAGGGTGCACCCTATTCCCTAGTGAGTCAAGAGTGAAGCGCGGAGTTCCAGGGACCGTCGCAGACAAGGGGCCTTCATACGCTATATTAACGGTGGAGATGGTTGAGGGTGCCGCAGATGTTGTGCACAGTGGCCGTAAGTGGTGAACAAGTGACGTTGCTCTAGCCTTGTCGATTGGAGGTGAAACGGCGATGGTAGAAGCCGTCGGCACCGTTCGGAAATAGCCGATTGGCTATAGCACCGGGCCGACACCACCGACACCGTTCATCACATCTTAACCTGCCACTTAACCTGCCAGGACTCTCCTGGACTCAACCAATCAAACAGGAGTCTATCGTATTAGATATCGATGTGTGTTAGCTACAGCAAGATTCCCACTGGTCTGAGATACTGTCCGACAGCCTAACAATGTTGTCAATGAAAAGATACGTTAACACAGAGTTGTGGTAATTCGAGAGCTGCCCCCTGCCAGTGGGCCAGCCTCTATTTCTCGACCTCAATGCCAGAGTCATTCGGGACCTCCTTCTGGAAGAGCGCGCGGGCGGCGGCGAGTCCACTGCCGTTCTTCCAGAACAGCACGCCACCCTCGTCTTCGACGAACTTGCACTCCTTGAACACGCGGTACATCTCTGCCCACCCGCCAGCCCCACCGTCGACCTTGACGCCGTACTGGGCAACATGCTTTCGCAGAGCATCTGCAGCCTCCCACCTACGCCATATAATAGTCAGAGAGGTCGCCAGGCGCGATACAAGCCAGGTACTCACGCGTTGTAATGCGGTATCATGCTCGACACATGATGCGCGATGTGCGTCTCCGACAGCCCGTGCGTCGCGACGCCACCAATCCAGCCCATGATAGGGCCGAGATCGCCCATGAGACTGCGGTTGAGCGTCGAGAACGCACCGCGCACAAACGTATGTGACTCCGCGCGCCAGTGCGGGATGACCGGGTCCGTGTGCTGCAGGAACGTAATAAGCACGATCCAGTGGTTCACCCTGCGGAACCCCGGGCGTCAGCGTGCGGGTTCAAGGCGGCGGTCGAGCAGGCAAAGATTACCAGACATAGGGCACGAGGTACACCCGGAAGACCTCGGCGAGCCCCCAGTGCGCAACGGAGGCGCCGAGGGCGGCTAGCCAGAGGAAGACGCCTAGGTCGGACACGATGACCTTCCAGAAGTGATGAGGCGCGAAGAACGGCGAGCGCGGGTCGAAGTCTGGGGCGGAGGAGGTGGGTCAGGCGCGTTTCATCGGTCGAGTGCGGCGGATACTCACGGCTCGTCCCGGCGGGATAGCGAGGTTGGCCAGCTGCATTTCGGAGCATGTACATGGGAAAGCCGACTGCCTGAAAGTGCGCACCGTCAGCGCGGCTGGCTAGAGATATGAAAGAACACGATGGATCAGTGATGCTATGATGACGCACCAGATATAAAACAGTGTCATAGAGTGCAGCCATAGGTGTGTCACCGACTGCCTCTCGGAGCTCCTTCATGACCTTCTCAGTGCTCATAGAACCTTCGATGTTCTCTGCCTCGGGATTGAACGGAGGTAGATTGTACTGCGAGCGCGTCCAAGGAATGTAGTTCTCATCTAGGGCCATATGATTCGTTGATGCGTGATGCTTGGAATGCGTGATGCGCCATGGATGGTAGGGAGTGCCGAAACTGGTGCACGTCCTTGTTTCAGGGAATCCCGAAATTACAGAAGCAGATGTGACCTACCTCGAATGAAGGGTCCAACCGACGATATGGTTCAGTGTCTTGTACTGTGAGAATGCCTGGTGACCACACTCATGCCCCAGGTTCCAGAGACCCATGGAGAAAAGACCAGCGCAGAAGCCATACAATGACCAGAGAGCAAAGTAGGTAAGTGAATAGAGGCTCGGATGGGGCAAGGACAGGTGAGCTGGGTTTAGCAGAGGCTCTACGAATTTGGTTGCCTTGTACAGTGCGAGCACTACGGCGACGTCCTGCAGGCTATATTGCGTTAGCCCGTGACGAGGAAGTTGCCAAGCGCGACTCACATGTACCGGAACGAACGGACGAGTGATCTCTTGAAACAGTGCTTTCTGCGAGTACGCTGAGTTCCTTTGACGAAACAGGACTTCGAAAGGCATCGACCTACGGGATCACAGCAAGCAGCTGCTTGATGGAGAGGTCAGGGATGACGACCAGCTCTTGCTTGACACGAACAACACCATTATCTGCAGGGGCAACCTTCATGCGGGACCAGGTGAAGTTGTCGTGGTGTTGCAAGTGAAGAAGGTATGCTTATCCAGGGGACGCCGTAGAACGCCTCCAAAGATACAGCCTCTCAGAATATATGAGATTTGTGCAGTCATCACGATCCAGTGGGGTGTGCTAGCCACAACCGGAATTATCATTGAAGCTGCTCCCGCGAATAGGGAGACAACGAATCCGCGTTGCAATAGAATAACGCCGTTTTCTGCTTGATTCTAACTGCTGGGGAGACCGAGGCACGGGCGCCAATTATAGGGCAATCTACACCAGTCAGAGAAGTGGTCCCAAGTTTCACGTGCAATCGCTTACTTGAACGTAGAGCTGAGCGCATGCGGTCACCGTGTCGGCATTGAAACCTCTCAGGATGATGCCTTGTGGGCTTCTCGTCATCTTTCCTTGACGCTGATGAACAATTCTGGAAATATTTAAGCTCCATTACAAGGTCAGTGACGATCGCCAAGAATCGTACTGTCACAGACCTAGGCAAGTGCTCGCTCGACCCCCTGCTCGTACGAACAAGTCGGGAATAATTCTCCTCGTGGCCTTGGCTGTTCGCAGCTGCGCGCCTCAACCAAAGCTCACCCCAAGAAATGGGACTTTGTCCAGCACCCCCCTGATCAATGACGTACTCGCATTGATCTACCCCACACGGCAAGGCGCAGATTGTTGCCCTCGAAAAATCAAATGGCGGTCTTCCTAGGTGGAAGAAGTCATGAGTGCTTGATCTTGCCGTCACTGCACCATCGATACGGCGGCACGGCTCCTGTACATTATGATTCCAAGAGATGGCACGAGAAAGGGGAGCACAAGTTAGTTCGTAGTCGATAAAACGTCGTGTAATGAATATGCCCTGATCTGTTCCAGAGATGTAGCCCGAAGACTATCGAATCAACCAGCCTCTCGAGCGGCGGTGGGCACGCCGTCGAATTGGATCGAGGTGGGACTGCTAAGGGTTGCCAGCGTCGAACCCAGCAAAAACTCCTAAAGACGCCGAAATGGGACGGAGAATAGAGACAGGGGGTTTCAACATTAGCATAGTTGGTGCCAAAAGGAACTACTCGACGAAATGAGCGCTTCAGAGAGCAACGATCAAAAACGGCGTCCATTATCAAGGCCGAAGTTCACCGCGATTCATCATGCGGGAGCACGGCTGATCCAAGCGATGTCGGTGCGGAGGGAGAAGGAGGTCCTCACACGCCCTGGGGTGGTGGGATTGTTCCGTTCAGGCAAGGTCTTCGAAGGGGGTGTTCTTGGCGACGCGTGCAGAAACCGGGAAGCTTGCCAGACGATGTTATGCTTTGACGCGGAGATCTAGTAGTAATAGAGCGCAAAGTGGGAGAAAGTGGGGCGCCAGGCCAGTATCCTCATGGACCTGACGCCCGTTGGTGTAATGATTTTCCGGTGGAGGCCTGACGGGAGTGTCTAGCAGACCGGGTGTCTACGTATCGTCCCCACCCAGGCAGCCTCAGCGGCAACGATGAACGTTCGTTTGAACGGCGCTGTCCGGCGCCGCGCATGCGCAGTCTGTAAGTAGGCCCCGGGCCGACACCCGCATGGGTGGACTTGTTTGGGCGCTTACGCAAGTTTTGCCAGCGCCGTGTGGCTTACCCCGCGATGAACCATTCTTGACTCAGCACCACTGCCGCGGTGACTTCCACGATGAAAATCCTGCATTACGGATCCGCCGCTAGATTCCATGAAGGCTCTGGTCCAAATTGAGTTGCATAGTACTACGAATTCGAACTGTTGGAAGACATCAATATCTTGTCTTCGCTGATTTCGAAGTCGTGTCAATAACTGCGGACGACCTGAACCTGTGAGTCTGCCATCTTCCATCAGGATTTTCAAAACCAATACTGATTCGTGCAGATAGCTCTCTGGATCATATCTCCTGCCGGCCTCAATATTCAATGCCGGAACGTGGGGGGGCCCAGGTTTCTGCTCCGCCAAGCCCTAGGTTCGGGCTCATGACGGGTCTCCCCAGCACGACGCGCATTCCGCGCCGCTCGTTCGAAAGGACCCATCAGTACCCAGTGCTATCGCGCGGAGAGGTGTGGGTCCCTCTTCTAGCTGCCCTGAGCTACGATGATACTGTAACAGACTGTAACTCGAAGAAGCTGAATTCAAATATCCTGATAACGATTTTCTTGTTTTCAAACCTTTGGCCACAAGTTGGCGGTAGCGCTAGCACACGACTGGCGGCAGCGCTGGGCCAGGCTGCCTTCGTAGTGAACATCACGCAGGGTGTGACACCCTCAAAGGAGATGAATTCAGCGGCATTGGGGTAGCGGCGTTGCAGGCCTCGGCTGCATCCTGTGTCGCACCGGTGACGGGCAACAACGGTTTACGGAATGGCATCTCATTCCGGAGGAATCGCCTGCACTCGCAAGCCCCGTTAATACGTCGCTCCGGTTGTCTCCCAGCGTCTCACTATTTCCCTTCAAGCTCCGTATTGAATGCTAGGCGTCTGCCTTCTGCAAATGCGCGCTCAGGCGTTCAAAACTGCGAACACGCCTGCAGGGAGAGGGATTAATGGACGATGCTAAGAAGTTCTGAGGCGTTTGTCGATCGCCGATCACGCTGCCCTACCTTTTCGGTGAAGGTACTGTGATTGACACTTAAACAAGTTTACAACCTCTGACGAGAAATCGCATCAGATAGTCAACAAGAAGCCCCAAAGTCACGGCATGTCCTTTCGGAGCTGCTTCCTTTGCCGGTGTCTCCCCGTGTAGCCGTAAGCGTCTATCGGTGTTGCTCCCGCATACATAGTATGGTTACTCAACCCCTTACAGTCGGTGCTACTAAGCGCTGTAGCGGACGCACCTGATCATGGACGGCATTGGCAGTCGTCGGACCCCCGCTAGTTCGTGGGCATGGGCTTGCTCTTGGTCTCCCCCTAGGGGCAGATACCACTGGCTTTGAATGCAAAAACCGCACTGCGATCCCTGAGGGCTGCGCCTAACTACATATACTGGACACCCATCATGTGTTCTCGCTGGCGCCGATGACACCGGCCTCTTAAGATTACCGCTTCTCGAGTCCAAAGCCCGAGAAAATTTCAAGTCGATCCGCGGTGCTTGCTCGGTCGAAACGGTGCTTGTCTGCGGCGCCTACGCGACTTGTTTAGTTTGTCACCGGCTTCCATTTGCTGATCTATCTGGGATCATGCATTGCATGCACTGCTTTATGCATTATGAATGGGGTAACTGTGGGGAGAGCCCTCGCAAATCCCGTTGTATTATTGGCTGGCCTTCGTCCCCTCCTGGGTCTGTACACCTTCCTATCATGATGCTATCTTCTACGATATTGACCGTGCTATAGCAGATTATTGCTTTAGGTGCTTCCTCCTTGCCGTATACGCAATGCTGCTGTACGAATCGGAGAAATGCAAGGACAAGTTGGACGGCGCAGACGAAATATTACGCCGTTGATTCCTGCAGCTATGTGCAGCATGTGATTACCACTTGCCCAGGAACGCCGCCACCAGCTTGCCGGTACGACGCGATCCCGCAAATTGCATAAGCCCCAGCATGCTTCCCGCAGACTTGTTGCAGAGCGTCAGGAGTTGGACTCGTGCACGCAACTGGGCGGCGAGTCTAGCTCTCAAGGAGGCCGTCTAATCCGCACTCGGCACATCCCCACAAATCAGCTCCCCAACGACAAGGATGCTCAGCTCCATCGAGGACTTGTGCAAGACAAGAGCGTCAAGTACATTCAGTATATAATGTTTGGCCTCTATACTCATTCGAAGGCAGAGCTCCTGGTACAGACAGCGCAGCCTCTTCTACCTCTTCAGAGTTCCTCATCTCTCGTCCGACATGAAGACCGTATCAACCAACGGGGTCACCGCCGTCGTGGACCAAAAGCCGGTCGTCATCCCTGACTTGACCATCAAGCAGCTGTTGGACTCGGTCCCGTGAGTGCCAGCAGCGTATCGAGCATGTTGCAGAGACTAATGCGCCTTGCAGTCCCCACTGCTTCAAGCGCTCTGCTATCAAGTCGACGTACTACATGTAAGCCACTTGTGTTTGCTGCCATGCTGAGTAACCATTATTGAACTCCGTGAAGCTTCCAGGATTTGGCTTGTATTGCGGCGTGCTACAAGCTCACCCGTCTTGCGCAGCCCTACTTGACCCCGGAGCACATTTCCCTCCCATCTCCGTGGCTCTACACTGCCGCAAACATTGCACTCTGGTCCACATACGGGTTCTTCGCCGGAACCTGGGCCTGCGGTCTTTGGGTTATCGGTCACGAATGCGGCCACCAGTCTTTCTCGGAATACAAGAATCTCAACAACTTTGTCGGCTGGGTCTTACATTCGAGGTACTTTCCTATATAGCGTACCAAGGCATCGCGCTTACGTTATCCCTCTAGCCTCGGTGCCCCCTACCACTCATGGCGCATCACCCACGCTAAGCACCATGCTTCGACCGGCCACATGACTCTCGATGAGAACTACGTCCCCTGGACCCGTTCCCAGCTTGGTCTCCCCGCCCTTGACCCGTCCAAGGAGACTCTCGAGGGCGACCACATCCACCATGACGTTCAGAGCCAGCTCAGGGAAGCCCTTGGTGACTCTCCCATCGTCGGTGCTTGGAACACTTTCGCCTACCTGGTACGAACCACCCCCTGCCTCTGCTCTCCTTTGTCTTACACATCGTGATAATAGCTCTTCGGCTTCCCCAACTACTTGTTGTTCAACGCCTTCGGCCAGGTGCACCTCTACGGCGATCCCCCGGTTGCGAGCCGTACGTATGAGCACTGGCCTCGATGACTTTGAGGATTCTGAACGGAGCACCATGCAGACTTCAACCCCTGGGGCAAGTTCTTCGCACCTCACCAGGCAACTCAGATCATCATCTCGGATCTCGGCGTCGTTGCGTGGGCCGCCGCTGTCATTTACTACTCCCTCCAGGTTGGTTTCTTGGAGGTGTTCCGCGTCTACCTCGTTCCCTACCTCTGGTATGCATGCGCCTGTCCGTGCGAGAAGTCACCGCTCATCATGTCTGATCCAGGGTCAACCACTGGCTTATCCTCTTCACGTACCTCCACCACACTGATCCCATGCTCCCCCACTACCGTGCTTCCGAGTACAGCTTCGCGCGTGGTGCTCTTACTACATTCAACCGCAACCTGATGGGCGATATGGGCCCCTTCTTCACCTGGCTCGGAGCCTTCTCGATGCACGGCATTGCTGAGACCCACGTCGCTCACCACGTCTCCAGCCGCATTCCCCACTACAACGCGTACGTCTGCAGCCGTTAATCCTCAGATGGTTGACATATACTGATATACATTTTAGCTGGGAGGCCTCGGATGCTATCTGCAACCTCGCTGCCAAGCACGGAATGAGCCTCTACGGCGGCCCCTGCAGCTGGGCTGAGATGTACCGCAACTGGCGCGCGTGCCGCTTCGTCGAGGATGAGGGAGAAGTGATCTTCTACAAGGACGCGAACGGTCTCGCCCGCGCGCGCCCCGCCAAGAAAGAGGAGATCCCCGCCTTGGCTGAGTCCGACAAGCAGAAGTAGAAGTACCGGGGGGTAAATAGTTGGAGGCCGCGGTCCGGTGGCGCTGGCAATACTGGTTGGCGGCACTGTTCGAGACGCGGAAACATATCTTTGCATATTCATACAATCAACAATCACACCATCGCAACATACATAGGTAGTTATTCGCTAGCAATTTTAGAAGTGCGTTCGCATGACAAGAGTGGGATTGTCTGGTCCGGAAGTCTCACGGCTCGTAGCCTCTTTTGCATCAGGCGCTGCTTAAACTGCACTACCGCTCCAAGCTGGTGGTGTTGAGGCGAGCGGCACTATATGAACATCGCAGAGGCACCCGGGGATCACAATTGCATACCATACCTCCGAGCGCGCGCGCTGGCAACTGAACCAACTTTCCGCGGGGGATGGATGCACGGTCCGAGTGTTGCTGAAGCTTGAAGCTCAACGTCCCGGCGAGGCCAGGGTTGGGAGCCCGTGCAACCAGGTTTGACGCCCAGTTGGCCAGTCGGCGCTAACGGAGGCCAGTCCCCGTCCCCGTCCCGTCCAAGGCCCGGAGCCTCCGGTCCTCAGCTGTCACCAGATATCCACTGTTGACGCAGCGCCGCTTGATACTCGGGACCCTTGAACAAGTTGGCGGACCGGTGCTGTGGGGTGGTTGGGCCGCCTTTGAATTTAGCACTACTCACGATTATCGGACAGTGTTCTCCCAGATGGCAATGACAGACTGCAGTGGCTTCTTATTGAACTCTTGAGGATGATAAGTGATAGGGAACAGTCATAAGAATGTAGATGGCTGATGCCTAACTCAGTACAGAGCCCTACATAAATAACGATCCTGCAGTACCGTGAACAGTGTACGAGCAAATCCAGCAGGAAACCCACACGAAACCGCAGCATTCGAGAAGCCAGTGGTCATCGATACAGCTGTACCTGCGGGGTTGAGCTACAATGAAATGACGAAGTCGTCTTGTATGATGAACTTCGCCAAATGCTTGACTACATCGTCGATGCGAGGATAGCGTGCCAGCCGTTCGCTGATTGAAAGCCCGAGGTTGAGCCAAGCTCTCTTGCAACTCTCTAGCGCTTGCGATTGCTCAGGCAGTCCATACTGGACGCTAGCAGATCAAGTAAATCACGACCCTCGAGGCGGGGTCGAAATCGCAAGAGGAATGTTCCTGCGATCAGTGCTGGCGATTCCACAACAGCTCGGAGGCTAGGAGATCTTCCAATAATAGTTCACGCAAGATCGAGAGAATGTTCCCGTCAGGAGATCTGAGTATGTGTGGGGCCGGGAGGGCCCCATAGTCGGCATGGAAATTCAGTCCGGGAGTGTGGGCTCGTCGCAGAACGAGAGAGGGTTCGATGATCGAAGTTGGAGAGGCGTTGTTAGGTGGACTAACGAAGACTTGTGAATGGAGCCCTGGATTGTCCGAGCTAAGAGCAGGCATCAGATAGACTCAAGGTAAGCTGTGAGACACAAACGGCACCGTGGGCCACCGTCAGAGCGCAGTGATCTGGGGAGCGCGCATGGTGGCTGCGCGAGTGTCCAGTGCGACAAGCCAACGTCCTGTAGCCTGCAGACATGCCGGCGATCGAGGTATTGCGCGCAGACCCACTTAACAACGATTATCGCATCGAAGGCGCGATATAGTATGAAACTCGACTTGAAATTGATTCGATAGTTGGGTTCTGCTGTCGATTGTGGGCCCGGCGCCGCCGGGACCAAGCCGGGACGTCGCAGGACGTCGCGCTGACGGTGGCGGTGTTCGGGAGTAGGCGTGAGTCATATAAGCGCCGGACCGGCGACGGCCGCGGTCGGGTTCCCAAACGGATTCGTCCAGAGCCGTCCAGTTTCGCGCTCACCACGTTGACAGCATCCCACGTAACTGGACAATAGCCATCTTGGTCTCTGACTCCCTCTGCCACGATCCATGATTTCCACAAGCCAACTGGTCTATATGTACCTAGGCGCCCGGGGAAAGACGCGCTGCCCCTACGAGATAATTTCCAGACTACTTTTCGAATAGTCGGTTCGACGCCGTGTTCTGAATGGCCCGGTATGTCACTGCTACCGGCAAACATCATGCGCTGACCAGGTTGTCAGTGCGCTTTGATCCAGGTTATTGTTGAAAGGCCCCTCGTTTCGTGGAGGCCGCCAGCTGTCGCCTTGATCTTATGGCCGTGCTGTTCATGAAGAGGCGCTTTGTAGGCTCAGTGCCACAATACGCATCAGAGCGGACCATTGTCCGAGTATAAATGGGACTGCGATGGGTTCTCGAGACATCCATACTATTTCCCTCCGATCTGCGGCCTGAGAAAGTGAGGCTTGGCAAGACCATCGCACTTGAAGATGTCCAACATGACGAAGATGCAGGACCTCCACTATATTGAGGAGCGGGAGCCAGCACAGACCCAGGAACCATGCCCTGCCTCGCCACCGACAACTCGATCAGCCACTCCCCTTGTAAGCTCCCTCTCGAAGACCGCGCCCGTTCGCGCGCCACGGTTGGCCACACCCAGGGACATCGCGTACAGGACCGTGCTGTGCAGACATTACACCCAAAAGCTGCGTTGTGCGAGGGGTTCAGAATGTGTCTTGTGAGTGCTTCATCTACGACTTTGGCCTCCCAGCTCATGTGGCACCAGCATTCATGATACGGAATTGGTCGTCGCCATGGGCAAACAAACAACGCAAAAGGCACAAGTGGGTCATTGCTACGAGTATGTACAAGGGTTATGCAAGCGGAGCAGCGAGGAGTGCATGTACATGCATCCCGCGGACCCTAGACCTTGTACGTGATACTTGAAGTCCTCTCCCATCAAACCCGTTTTAATCGACAGTAGACATGAAGTACACGCCATGCGCTCTAGGGCTCACGTGTCCTCGTACCGGTTCCTGTCCAATGAAGCATCCGGTCGAACATCTCCGATTGTTAGCTTTGGCACCTCGCCCTCATACCCCCGACGTCGAACCCACTCGTGGCCGCTCCAATTTTCGCTCAGAGCACCGCAGGACCGCGAGATCTTCTGCAGCACCCAAAGCGCCGACCCAAAGTAAAGGGCGCGCTGTCAGGCTAACCGTCCCGATCAAGCGTAATCCTTGCGGAAGCAAACCTGCCTCATCCGTACCCCTGAGCTCACCTTCGCCTCAATCCTCTTACTTGGGCAGCGCTGAGACTTCGATCTCACCACGCCAGCGTGGATCCGCACACGTGCCGCTTCCTGTACCCAGTTCCCAACCCTCCCCAACACCCGCTGAGCACGAACTACCTTCCCTGGCGGTCCTTGTTGACGAGATGCCACTTTACCCGTTCATCCGGCGGGAGTCGGTCGACTTTGAAAAACTCATGCGCTCTGTGACGTATGAGGATGTTGTGTCAGGGTCGGACCTCGAGAAACCCCGGCTGGTTAGGCGAAAGGTATGTGCCACATTGCTCGAACCACCCGCCATCAGTGGTGAACTTACATACTGCGCAGAGTTGGTCCGACTTTGAATCGACCACAGATACTGAGGATGAATTTTACTAGTCGCGCATCATGCTTCCTCGTGGCGACAGGATATACCGTGTACAATATATGTATGAGCTTCGTTTATCTTTAATGATGCACAGATCTGGTGTTGGCATATTCATGCGCCTTGGCGATCGTGAGTATAGAGCTATGGGCAACGTTCCCACTGACAGGATATATAGTCTGCTTGTCGAGCAGGGTCTCAGTCTTTTCGGAGTTCTGCGCAGCTAGGCTGGGCTGGAATACTCTGCCACAATAGCAATAGTGGCTGAGAATCCTTACAGTAAAAGAGGGCATCTCCCTCCTGCAATTCCCTATTTCTGAAGTGCGTGCAGGAGGGTTCCAATGCCCATTCGACTGGTATCGACATCGCCGGAGGCAGCTGAGAGACTCCCGGGAGCCTCCGGCAGTGCCGGGGCCGTGGGAACTCCTTCGGAGCCTGCTCTAGATTTGGAATGAGGCCTGCCGGTTTGGGTCCACCAGGGTCCACCGCGACTTGTCCCGCGCCGCGTGGCATAACTGTGGGGACCAATTTCTACCCAGCGCACTCTCCACACCCCCGGGATTCAAGCTCATGTACGGCAAAACTCAAGCATTATGTCCCCTGCCGAGGCCGCATTGAATCGCATCATCTCCCCGACCATGACACGCAGGCAGTCTCGCAAGTGTCCGCCGACAGTTTCTCGTGTCTTCGCGCCCCGGGAACCCTGATCATCATGTCCCGCCACCCCCGAGAGCTACAGGCCGTGACGATGAATGAAGGCGCCTCAATAACCGAACAGTTGACCTGAGGGTCATGGCTTAGAGCAGGTTTCCGTTCAGTGAAAAGTGCGTCCCATTGGCACGACTTCAGCGCTGTCCCTCTGATGCCGACTCGTCTAACCAGATGGCACACTATGGTCGTCTCGGCTTGTCCGCAACGAAATATGGCACCAGGCCTCGACGGGAGCGCGATCGTGAATCTGAATTCCCGACCCTATCGACGTGGAGACGCGCCACACGTGCCCGTTCGGTGGGCGGGTTGTGGCTGGCGCCTTTTCGTGTGTCCTCGCCACCGTCCGCAGGATTATACAGTCCGAGGATGTATAAAACCTGGGGCCCCGCAGTGGCCCTCATCGGACATCTCGTCACACTCGTACATCGCTTACATCTCACCTGCACAACAATGTACCCTACCTCCTCCGGCCCCTCTACTCCTACCATGTTCCGTTCTGGCGATCCGGCCATCGTCTTTTCCCAGGGACTTCGCGCACCGTCTAATGCTCAAGGCACCCACACGGCTCCGCGCCCGCTTGCTCCCTCGCAGTATCTTCCCGCGGCGGTCAATGGCCCACAGCCGACCGCCCCTGAATCTGCTTATTCTTTCAACTACCCACCTCTGCCTCAGCATCAGGCAAATGCAGGCTGGTGTCCCTCATCTCCTCTACGCTCGGGACGCGTCCCGCCCCCTGCGCCCCCACCTACCCCTGCTCCCATCCAACTCAAGGCCACCGCGCCTGCGTTCATCCCTCATGCTGAGCTTGAGAGACGCAAGCGGATCCCGTGCGTCCACTTCCAGCGGCACAAAGGTTGGTGTCCGTACGCGGAGAAATGTCATTTGTGAGTCCCGATCCCACCGCCGAATAAGATATATAGTTGACGCTGGGGCAGTATGCACGACTGGAGCATCGTTTCTCGCCCTGACTCCACCGCATCTCGCAATTCGAGCCTCGGATCGACTGTCTCTTCTAACGGCCACGCGTCACGGGCTGGGACCTTCGAGCTTCGCCGCGGCTCCCCCGTTGAGGTAGCCTGTAAGTGCTTCTATTTGCTGCGAATGCTACAGTCGTTGATCGCTGTCATCACAGACAAGACGAATGTCCCGCGTGCTATTGGCGGCACGGTGTACTTCCCAGTCAAAGTCGGTGACGAACGGGTGGGCTTCGTCATGCCCAATGGCCTCAAGCTTGCCAGCCTCCGCTATACCTGAACTCTTCCAACGAAGAAGCTCCTCGTCTGTTATCCTACCACCGACTGAAGTCCCGCCAAGTTAATGCTACCGACTGGATTGAACAATATTGAAGATGGTCCACCCACATCAACAAACGCGTCCGCGTTATTCTTAAACACCATCTTTAGCTCTCGCATGCTTGACGCGCTTGCAGATTGCTCTCGAATTATGCTTATCGGTATACGTTCGTCGCAGGTCTGGTTATTGTCCTTTTATTATCGCATGTACATCTGCGCTTGGATAGTTGGTGTTTTGGATGTCTGGTCATAGCCAGGACCTCCGACTCATATTGCCGCGTTGACCATGACTCAAATGTATTGAAGGGTATTTCATCGCGACCTATAGCGCAACTGTTTACTGGGTCAACCTAAATATACCTCTTTGCGGGACCCAGCATATCCTGCCCTGCGCGGCGTGCTCTGATTGTGCTGCTTGTGCATATTGTTCCTCAAATTCGTCGCATGGCTGCCGCACGGACTGTTACTTGGTTTGAGCTCTGGGGGACGTCGCCACCAGACGTGGAAAGTACAGCCACTGTGGAGTGACGACGATGTTTCACATTGCACGAACAAAAGCGACGCGGGTAACCGAGGTCCAGGAAGCGAGAGAACAATGACGGCCACAGCACATCCTGCATCACGTGATATCACGTGCGTGTGTCACAGGAACTTGTGGAGAGTGTCGCTGTGTCCTGAGCTCGTCGCGTCTTTCAACTTGTGGCAAGGTCTTATTGCCGTAGAAATCACTGTGTCCCAGCTATCTTTGTCTCAATCTCTCTATAAAAGGCGCCATGTGCTTCATTATCGCTTCCCATCCTCACTTCCAAGTGAACACCCATCACCTGCTTTCATCGTGTCCCATCCATCATCTTCTCCTGCAACCACCTTACGACGCTCTCGCGTGCACCTAACGGACGACTCAAAGACACAATCGAACAAAGACCATGTCTTCTCCCATCTACAGTGCGTTTATTCATTTGTCGCTGCTGTCGACTTTATGCTAACTGCTGCATCCCTCCTTGCCCATTGCCTCTCTTCACAGCTCATGCTCCTCTGCCCCTTCGCCCATACGGATTCCCCCAGCACGTCGACCTTGCTCCCCCGGTGTACGATATTCCTCCCAGGATGGTGCAACCTCCCTTTATTGGCTACCCCGTCCCGGGCCCGATGATGTACCCCGCCGCGCCTGCTCCGCTCCCATGGGCCAGGGCCATCCCGCCTCGCGCTGCAAGCAGCAAGTATGTCCCGCCCGAGATCCTCGAGGAACGTTCCAGGAAGGTCTGCAAGCATTTCGAGCATCACCGCGGCTGGTGTCCCTGGGGCACCGCGTGCCATTTGTGAGTACCGCAGCTTCTCCAGGCTGTTGAGCTTATGGCAGGATGCTGACATGAGCGCATGTAGCCTTCACGATTTTTCTCGCCTGACGCGCCCCTCGTCTGTGGTCTCCGAGGGAGCCTTCGCGTCGTCGTCTGTCACGAGCAGCGCTTGTGCCAGCCCCGTTCCACCCGGCCCGTTCCTTCTGGGCTCTGCCCAGTTCAAGTCTCGTCGCGGTCCCCGTGAGTGCTCCTTTCGAGTCCTCGCTTTGAGCGCGATCACTGATTGCACTGCAGGCCATGCCAATATTCCTCGCACTGTTGGCGGGACTACGTACTTCCCGGTCCCAGTGGGCGGCGACCGCCTCGGCTACGTGACACCCACTGGCTTCGAGCTGTTCGCCAACTAGGCCACATCGTCAACCGTCTACCACTGCCTCCGGCCAAACGTAAGCGCGTGCATGCTCCCCTCTGGATACTTGTTTCTAGTTCTGCGTGTTGCAATCGAACGTATACGTATACGAGAGCTCCGGATATCGTCTTGTTATACCATTATTGCCTGGCATATTGTATCGCCGCTTGTTTTCCCCGTCGTCTCCGTCGACTCACCTTGTGGTTTCTTCATCGGTTCCTTGATACGCTTACAACGCTCACATTCTTACTTACCGGTTCCTTCAATGATACTATACTCGGATGGCTTGTCTCGCTTAGCTACCTGTGCCTCTGTAGCCACCACTCCAGCGAACGCAGCACAACCCGTTTGTTCCGAGCAGGTTCTGAGTTTTCGATCGAGCTCCTCCACGCCGTACTCCATGATCGCCGCGGCGGCCGCATTCGACGCCGTCCTGCCACCTTCAACGCCGGAGGCGTCCAGTCCTCGATGAAGTCCGCACGTCAGAACTAAGAGAACAGATCGCTTTATACCGAGATAGCGATGTAGATGATTACAGACTATACTAAACCGACTACGGTGACCAGAAATTGAACATACAGAACACAAATGATCGTGCGGAGTTCCCGCTATATCACCATAAATCAACCACGCATATGCGTTGTACGTGGTGGACGCCACCACCACGCTACCGACCGCGTTAGTAAACTCAAGTCAACATCGACGACGGCCCTGCCAAGGTCCGCGGCGCAACCCCGAGCACCGCACGCGCGTCCACCTCCCCGAGCGCGCGGTCTAGCACGCGCTCGGGGACCTCCACCCCCGTCTCGCCCGCACCGGCCTCAGACGCGCTGGCGCTCCAGTCCCAGAACGCGAGCGCCGTGCAGAGCGTCCAGACCAACTGCGGCGGCGACGCCACCGTGCTCGCGCCGTCAGACTCGGACCCGCCTCGATCGTGCACGCCGGTGGGCGAGAGCACACCCCCGTGCAGGGTCTGCACAGCGGCGTTGCGCACCGAGGGCGCCGGCTCCTCGGCGACGTCGAAGGACAGCATGAGCTGGATCGGCGACTGTGCCTGTGCCTGCGCGGGCGGCGCGCGCGTCTGCGGTGGCATGGCGTCGGCCAGCCTGACCGGGAAAAGCGTGCGATCGGCAGAGGGCGTTCGCGGGTGTCCTGCGCGCAGGGACGCGTGTGCAGCGTGTGGCGCGTTGCTACGTGGCGGAGGTGTGGGGTACGGGTACGGAAACTCCATGTCGGCGAGCGCGGGCGAGGTGAAGATGTCGTGCCCGAGGGTAGTTTGTGGTTCCGGGATGTTGAGCGTAAGGGGTGATAGGAGCCCGACAGGCGAGCGCGGGACCGGGCTTGGGAGGCGGACCGGGCTTGGGTTGCGAGACGTGGGTCCGATCAGGCTCGCGCGGTGTGTAGCGGATGGTTCGGAGGACGAGCTCGGAGAAGAGGATTGAGAAGTGGGGCCGAGAATGTGAATGAAAGATGCCCCTGGGCTCGTGCTCGTGCTTCCGCGGACGTCGGGCGAGGGTGCGGCCTCGACGCCCCTGGACGGCGGTCCGCGGATGGTGAGGGAACTCCTCCGGCTGCGCGGAGGTGGATGCGGAGGGGTCGAGGGCGGTTCTGTGTAAGAATCGGGATCTTCTGACTGAAGGCGAAAGTACGCATCCTCCGGGTCAGTGGCGAGAGTTCGCGCTGGCTGAGGGGCAGTGCGTAATGGCTGATAGTCCGATTCGGTGTCTCCAAACCTCTGAGACGAATCGGTTGATCCTCTGGGCGAAGTAGGATATGATGGGGTTGACACTGAATTCTCGCCAATGCTGGACGTGTTGTCCTGAGAGAGATTGAGTAACAGATGGCTATGAGGAGGAGTATCTTGAGCGTCGGCAGATGGGAGACCTGAGTCCATATACAAAGCTAAGACAGGGCTGAGCGATGTTTCCGCATCAGGCTCCGGTGTTCCAGGTTCCCAGTCGAAATCTGAGGGCAAGCGCTCCTCATAATAGGACACAGCGTCATCCGCAGGAGAGCCTATTCGGACGAAAGCATGAGCGGGCTCGTTAACTACTATGTATATGTGTTTTACTCACGAGCTGGTGGCACGTATATATCCCCGAATATACCTTGGAGTTTATGCCTGCTCGCAAGATGTGTGCCCAGTGCCATTCGAAAGGGCAGCACCTCAGCGATTATATGGGCAAACGCGCGGTCCTCGTTGGACAAGAGACTACGAAAGCACAGAGGATTAGCACCGGGTGGCACACAAACCGGCGGTGGGATGCATACTCGTCTACTTGGTCGGCATATGTGGCGAAGAAAGCGCCGCCAACGCGCTTTGTGAGGATAAAATCAACGACCTGCATGCTGACATCTGGTGGCAGGGCTGCTAGAGTATGTGCAGCGAGACGCTGGGAGTCCCAGAATTCCAACTGGAGCTTCTCGGATGGGTGGTATGCCTGCAAGAAGGCATGAGCACTGAGGAGCACATGATTGGAGGGTATACGGACCCGCGGGGGGACGCTGGGGTCAAAAGCGGGCTGTAAGTTTGTGGCGACGATAGTTGAGACCATTGATCCACTTACGACGACGTGCTGAGCGATGACCGAGAACAGCTCGTGGCATGCGGTGATCGTTCGTTGTCACTCTCGGCCCAGTACCCGGGGAACTGGGGTGAGCAGACATGGGTCAACGGCCTGGGTGGCTGTTGACTGGGATCTCCAGAGGTCGGGGATCTGTCCATAGACTTGAGATAGTGCTCAGTGCTACAAAGCTGCGCTGAAAAGGAAGCCTAAAAAAGCTAACAGGTGGGAGGTCACGGACAAAGAAATGGTTGCAGGACAGGGGGAGGAAGTGACGGCGGATTCCCCGGACACCAATTTATCAAGTAGACGGGACATCCACTCAAGGAGCGGGTGCCACATCGCTACTTGGGACATCCCTCTGGGCATTGCTCACGATCAGCACGAAGCTGCTGTGCTCGCAATGCTGTCCGTATAAGGAAAATATATGGAGCGTTTGGGGCGGGCACTTTGCCACGAGTGACCCCAGAACGGGGCATCTGGCTCCTGAAAGCATTCCTGGCAGTGCCTCGTGCGGAGGACCCTGCGCGATCTTCCACCGCCGCAGCTGCACTTCTTGATGTCCTGTAGAACGGAGGTCAATGCGCAGTAAAGAGCGATGGCCAATGGAAAGTTATTGCACCTGCCATCTGTATTGCGAGCTGGGGGTTGCCCGCGCGGTCCCTTACGCTGCAGCGCGAGAGGCAGCGGCCTGGAGCGACAGCGCATATAAGTCCACAATATAACCCGTACCTGGCCAGACGAGATCCAGATACGTCCCGCGTGCACGCTTCGCTCATGGATTCCATGCTTCCTTCCGAGATCCCGATACGTCTGTCGGTCAATGTTGCACGCGTTCCGCGTGGAGTGCCCGCCAGCCGCCGCCACGAAGGGATACACGCCAGACATGCAAGCCTCCGCGGGCCCGATCGTGCGGCTGACGGGCGCCGCGGCGTAAGTATGCGAAAGCTCGTTGACGCACGCGCCCCGCGATTCCCTCTTGTTTCTCGGGAGGGGCACACACCTGCCACGCACCATGCTACCGCGCACGTTTCTCCGCGTTCTCCTCGCACATTTACGCACCCTCTGGCGCCGCGCGCGTGGGCTCTTTGCGTCTGCGTCTGCGCGCCGCCGTCTTGCGACAAGCAACGGCTACGCATCTGCAGCAGCCCGGCCACCAACCCCGATGCCTGCGCCGGTCTTCGGTGCCAGAGCGCGAGCATGGGCGCGCGCTCGCGCACGCGCACTTAAAGTACACGTGAACGAGCGGCGCCGCGCGAAGAAGCACGCGATGTACACGCGGATGGTCGCGGCCGCAGCCACGTTCGGGAGGAAGAGCGAGATTTCCAAGGACAAGTCCTGCGAGGAAGAAGAGGGAGAGGACAAGGACGAAGATGAGGACGAGGAGGGAGAGGAGGACACAGATGAGGACGTACTCGAGGCGCTCGTGCAGATGTCACTCGGTCCGCGCTCGCCGCCGCTCTCTCGCGCGTCGACGCCCGGGCTCGAGCCCGAGCACGCATTCTCGAGCCCCGCGATCTCCGCGCCGGACAGCACACCCGCCACGCCGCTGACGCCCATGTTCGCGCGCGCAAGCCTCGCCTCCATCCGCCCCCGGCGGTCGCTCCGCACCCTCTCGGTCGCGCTCGTGCCACGCTCGCCGCTTTCGCTCTCCTTCCCATCCTCGCCGCTCTCGCTCTCGTTCCCCCGCGCGCTCTCGCTTCCGCTCTCTGCGCGCCGCGCATCGACGCCCGTCCACCTGCCGCGGCATAGCATCGACTCGACGGCCGAGACCGAGGATGCGCATGGCAACGCGGGTGACCCGTTCGGCGCGCACTCGGGCGCGTACTACTCCCCGGGTGCGGAGAGCGACGGCAATGCATACGACCTGTCCGCGTGGGCGTATCGCTGCCCGTGCCAGTGCGTGATCCCGCGTGGGGACAGATGCAGGTGCAAGGCGGGCGCGGGGGGCATCTACGGCGCGCCGGCGTATGCCGCGTCCGAGCCACAGCTCGTGCGTGCTGGCGCGAATACGGATCGGGAGTACCTGCGAGCACTGGCGCGGGCACGCATCGCACAACCTGTGTCTTCGTCCAGTCGTTCGCGCGCTTCTGTTCACGGGAGTGGGATGCGGCCATTGCTATTGCCACGGAAACTTGGCCTCCCCGAGGTTAGCGCTGGTGCACGAGAGAGGAAGACCAAGTCGACGTTGGATGTGCATGGATCGAAGGAGACGGGGTGGGACGTCGACCTGGAGCGTGGAGTATGTCAGGAAGGTGCAGAAGTGGTTTAATACCGGAGATCTGTGGATGGGTGAGCCGACGTTTGCCTGTCTTGCTGTTTTATGTGACTGCTATGTATGTATACCCCGCTGCGGTCAATCGATACTATGCTTGCTCTGAAAAAGACGGAGATCAGCAAGGATAATGTCCTTTGCGAACTGCGTCCTCGAATGTGATAGGAGAAAGAGTTTAGGATTGTGTGTCGCGGCGGTATGATACAGTGTGTCTATGGCTGAGTGACGAAATCTACAACGAGCTTCTTGAACTCATTTGGCCTATAAGAATAGTATTAGTTCCGTGACAGCTTCGGAAGAAGAAGGCAGACGTACTTCTCAGCATGCACTGACGCCACGAGCTCAGTAAGAATGAGAGTCAAAACGAACCGGACGACATACCCCAATGTCCAGTATCTAGCGTCTCGAGAGACATATTGGGGAAAAACGCCTCTGCCAATGGTATATTGTTTTTGTTGATGTACTTGCTCTTCGCGCCCTTAATGAAAAGTGTGCTTCCGCCCCAAGTACGTTCGCCTGGTTTATAGGGGAAGCCGCCAAGGTCCGGGATCGAAGGACCGATTATATCGAGTGGCACCTGAAACTTGAGCGGCTTGGCAGCGGCATCGAGGTTTGTCAGGAGGAAGGCACGCGTCATTGGGTCCTGAGAGAAGGTGAGCGAAATAGGCACTTGCAGTGGCGTGGAGGACGCACTGGCTCGTATGGAGTAAGAATCTCTTGCGCTTCTTTTCGAGAGCTTACCTGGCTCTTCTCTATCTTACTCATGGCTTCTACGTAGCCCTGAAATTCAGATGACAGCGCCGCCGCTGAGGGTGCGATATCTGCCACAATGAGGTGGTCAACGACGTTTTCAGGAAGCTGTGGGGAGAGTGCAACAGCCATTGCGACTTTGCCACCCCTGCGAGAGTCAGCATATGCGCTCCGTATGTAGATATATGCGGCTTACATAGAGTGTCCAAGGAGAGAGACATTCGATAGCGAGCGTTCTCGGAAGAAATGTATCACGTCCGCAGCCATTGCTTCGTAGTTCATAGGACTCGCATGTGGAGATGACCCGTGGTTACGAAGATCCTACGACTGATAAGACCCCCTCGGTCAGCGCGGATATGAGATTATACTTACTAAGGTATATACAGGCCGCTGGAGGTCACGCAAGAAGGCCTTAGATAGTGACAACCAATTTCGTTTCATCCCACTAAGGAATTATGAGCAAGGGTCAACAGTCTGAAAGGTATACGACACACACAAGAGGCCGTGGAGGATGACTAGCGGCATTTCACCCTTCGAAACATCCGGGGGGTGGAGGGCATCGTATCTGAGGTCCACGGGGGTGACGCTGGTCCTGAAGAGTCCTGTACCGTCATGAGCAGCGTCCTCTCGGAGCAAAGTGGTGGATGCCTGACTTTTCGATTGAGACAATGCAGGTCTCGAGGTAGATATGAGCGAGCTCCGCAATGAAGAAGAGAAAGTGTGCATTCCCGGGGTTGAGTTAGTCTCGGCCTCGCCTGGCAAGGGTCTCGCCGCCCGCGTTCCGCCGTACCTTCGGAGCGGAGTCGTTCGGAGCAAACGCGTCGTACGCGCTGCTGGCATCCGGCCTGCCCTAAACACGGTCACGCTTTTCATAAATTTGGGCTCGGCAACTGCAAGTCGTTTTCTGCTCGACACCATGTTTTGCGTTCTTCAGCCCTCGGACCGTATCTCTCGCGATGAACGCCCACGATAAGCAGCATCTTCTGCTATGCTTCAGGTGAGTCTGCCCATCTCAGCTTCTCGACACCCTTTCTCGACAAGATGAAATTTTATCGTTTACTCGAGCACGCCGTTGTACCTCAGCGGCGATGCAAAGACCGTATATATGTCATAGTTACACTGATCGGTCCTTCAACGTTCTTTCGTTTCTTATTCAATCGTTTGCTCACAGTTCTTCAGCAGCTAGTATCACACCTTCGCTTATGGTGACCGGTGACCAGCGACTCGTGATGGACGGTGTAGGAGAAGTTTGAATGGGTGAGTACAACCTGTCATTACATTAGCTTCGTTAGGACGAACCTATTCTTTTCAAACTAGAGTATCTGAGAGCTGTTGCTCCGTGCTTTCATATGTTACTTACTGAACCTTGTTGCCTATATGTCCTCGGACAAGTGCTAACCCTGCTCGTCTCCTAGGATCTCTCGCAAGCCCCCTCTCCCTACCCTCTTCTCTGTGTCCCGTGTTTCTCATGTGTGAGTCCTTCGTCCATATTGTTATCGAATGATGCTCCTTTATGGATTTACCGCCTGACCTCGCCCATACGTGGACTCGAGATTGACGACGAAACATGGCTGTTTTCTTTTATACTGACGTTCTTGTGACTTGTTTGTCGAGACTTGCAGCTCACACCATCTCCCTAGTACACTTCCATGGTCTGCGAACATCGCTTCGTTGTTCTCTTGCAAGCATCGCACAAATATGAGGTGAGTAGTATGCCTTGACCTCCTTTATCGCGGTTCTACCCCGCTCGTATGATGTTCTTTACACGACGGTCTTCGTATAAACGCTGCCGAAAGTGCCCGCCACAGCTCAATTTTTCGGGCAACCCAGTCTGATTCATCATTCAATCATCGCCCCCGAGCTACAGTCCACAGCTGACTATCCGTTATCCCATAGATGAGCGTCGTTTATCGATATCGCTGTGAGTCTCAACCAGATTGCCGATACCATACCTTCATCCTACGATGAACCAATCAAATATAATCAACTAGAAGCTGTTCCTGAGCTTCGGCCATGATTTTATGCCAAATTTTCTGAATCATGAAATCCTAATCCTGTCGTTGGTGGCGGACATCGCTGACTATCATTGCAGCGTGCTATGGGTCGGGGCTGCTTACCGTACCATCTTGTCGTAGATAGTTCTCGAATGATGGACCCAGATGTGATGCCGAGGTTAATCTATTATTGCGTTGAGTGTGTTGGATATTATCAAGCTCAGACATCATGGCCACACGCACTGCTGTGACATTTTGTGTTTCTCCTATCATCAAATCATTCTCCAGACCAAAAAATGGTGTCCTATACTTACGCCCCTGATAGTCTCAGGAGGGAAAAGGTATTCGGATACGGGGAATCGAACCCCGAGCTGCCGCGCTGAAAAGAACCTATAGTCGTTCCAGGGTTTCTCGTGAGAGGCGGCAATGTTAGCCGTTACACCATATCCGACTTCTTGCTATTTGGCCTTGTGCCTACAACGATGTACTCTAGGGTAGGCTGGTGCATACTGAGTTGTCCAAAGTGCATGCATAGTCTCATGCTTTCTTCTGAATTCTGCCTGCATGCCCAGCTGTTTACTTGGAAATGCGGCAGACTGTAGAACGATCCAATCCACCGTCACCACGCAAACCACAGCTCATCTCTGGGGAAACCGTTGTAGCCCAGCGCTCTCATGCGTCTACTATTGGCTACGGTCCTGAAGTCTGTGCTTCATGTTCGTGCATCACTGTTCGGTGCTCGCCGTGATGAGATCTTTCTTCCTGAGGCCGGATTCAGTCACCAGTGCATTCCCGAGATACCCGGAAAAAGTGAAGCTGCTTCTCTCTGCTTTTGCACCGCATTTACCGCAACCCGAGCCTGTACGGAGCTGGGCGTCTCACTGGCACTCGCTCACCGGACAATCCAAGACGCTGGCATCAAGACTTGCTTCGTCTCTGTATTGACATCACGGAAGCGTTACACTGCGCTTCGATCAGTTCCTGGACCGCGGAGCACGTCGCCAGTACCGGTGCCTGTGGGACATGTTGAGGTGTAGTACCGTATGCGATTGTGCTGAGGAAACAGGGTCCGCAGCTCCGGCGGTATGGGAAGTCTGGGAGGGCTCGGACCTCGAGCGCATCATAGCTGCGTGCGTGATGCTGAGGCAGCGGGCGGCTGGTAAACGGTGTATCAGCCGGCGCCTGCCCTATCCCCCACATTCGGAGCAGCAATCAGCCCAGGCTGAGGCTGCAATCTGCTGCAACGCAGAGAGCCTGTAGCGGAAGATTGGAAGGCGAGGTCGGCATCTGATCATGATTCCCGGGCGCTTGCTGATGAGCTACCCCGGGCACCAACGTTGATTTCGTTGCGCGGAACAGAACGGACTCCGCGCCGGCAACCTAATGAATCGAGGAAGCCAGCATCAGCTCGGAATCAAAGAGCCTCGGTGGGAGCACCTGAGTACCGCTGATACATGAATGTTCATACAAGCGCATGACCCTGCAGAGGCCCCGCCGAACTCGGCCGCCTCAGGGGGCCTCCCTTAGGCTTCTTCACGGAGGCTCTGGGGGCCCGAGGGCACACCCGTGCTCGGCACTAAGGCCACTCCGAGTTTGTTCGGACCTGCAGACCTGTCAAAGCTCGTGCCATACGACCGTCGCGCTTCGATGGGGCTTGGTGCGTGCAACGATAAACACAACGGTTTGTTGTTCTGTGCATAGCTCCCCTAATGGTACGAACAGTAGATGTTGAGATATTCCCTACAGTCCAACTCTTGGCAGCAAGATGCAGAAAACGAGGCGACTTGATATGGGCTCTCAGTCGTATCAGAGGAAAGAATTCTGCGATGCCACCTGCGATGCGAACAAACCGCGCCATTGATGAGAAGAACCGGCTAGGAGGAAACGGACATACGAAAGGGCATGCCAGCTTGCGCCAGATTTGAAGCGGAGCGCCATTCGGTCAATAATTAGCTGACTATGGGGAAACGGAAGTAATTGTTGCAGCGGCTACGTGCCACCCCGTCACCAGGGCCCGCCTCCGAAGATCAAGCCGGGCAACAAATGAGCAACATCGCGCGGGCACACCGCAGTTGCTGAGGCAATATGCACTGCACGATCGAACTCGAGGAACCGGACTACCGTGGAGCCGCGTCATACGGTTCTCTCTGCGCCGGGTTCGTCAGCGAGTTAGATCAGGTTAAATCACCCCTCGCCCGGTCACCATCCTTGCCGAGTACCGTGGGTCCATGCAGCGATGAGCGAGCAGGCACGATGCAATGTTTAGCGAGATCTCTGATTAGAGCACCGGCATTAGAAGTAGGCGTCGCCCTGAGGGCCCGCCGGTCGTTCAGTAATGACACCTCCTTCTGAACGACTGTCTGCAAGCACTAAGTATGACCGAACTGCAAAAATCAACGGTTACAACACAACAGACTCTATGAAGGCCATTCGCCCTCGTGTCAGCACGTAGTCGCGAGATATAGGCCCTACTTGGCGCTGGCCCACAGCTCGCTAATGAGCTTCCAATAACGTACCGGGTCCGTGCGCATATGCGAAACGTGCGCGCTCCCCTCAAACTCCTCGATGCTCACGTTGAGCCCCGCCTCCTTCGCACGCTCCACATGAGCCAGCACGGCATCGGCGGCCACGGTCACATCGCCGCGCGAGAAGATGTAAAGGCGCGGCGCGGCGGCGATATCATCGCCGGTCCACATCCACGGGAGCAGACGCGGGCGGAACAGCGCACGCCGCGCGTAGAGTATAGGGTCCTGCCATACGCCGAACAGGGACAGGCAATGTAAAGCGGCGAGAGTCAGCGCGGCGAAGACCATGGCCGGCCAGCGCAACCAGCGCGAGCGTATAAACATGGTAATGGCAGTGGTGGAGCCTCGGATAGACGGGCGGCCAGGACACGAGTCAAGTACGAGCGCGGAACGCGCGGGAACGCTTTGGCGTGACACGAGGAGGTCGGACAGAGTTACGAGGTTCATCCCGCCGCCTGTGTCGACGAATCGCCCAGGTTAGCGGGGGTTGAAGCAACCGGATGACACAGGACAATGCCTACCATTTGAGAAGACGTGAGAGAGAACACGGGGAGGCGATTGCCGAGGGTCGAGAACCCCGAGGGCTTCCACAGCTTCAAGGGCGGGCGCAAGGTTCGCGAACTGGGGCCGGTGAGATCACGAGAGCAAGAAGCACGAGAGCGCATCAAACATGTAAGAAACAAATGAGTTTGCTACGATAAGTGAAAAGGCGGCTCTGGAAAACTAACTCGAGAACGCTGCGGTTTAAACACAGACGCAATGTTCGAACGGATGATGAGTTGCGTCGCTTGAGGATAAAGATGGGTGTAACCTTGGGAGTACTTCATGAGGTGCGGGAGCTGGGCATCCACTATCCACAGAAACAAGGTTCAATGGTGGTTCAGAAATGCGGTATCACGGGAAGTACGAAGCACGTACACCAGCCGAAGATGATGATGAGACTGGAAATGGACCGGCAACCTCGGCGTGAGCATGTGCGTCCTTTTTCCATCAAGGACTCACGATGGCTCAGTGGATGTTGCAACGTTAGACAGTGCGTTTGTATCAATATGGTTCGGGCGCAGAAGGAAGACATCCCTCGAAAGCGCTTCAGGTCGCTGAGAGGGGGTGATGGTTTCGGAGACAACCTCGGTGGTCATGTTCACGTGTAAAGCTTCTTTGATTTCGTCGGGAAGCTGTTTTCAGTAAGCCCTGTGAGGGCCACATGTATTACAACCGTTCTAATCAGACCGTACCTGGGTGCAAGTTATCTGTAGCCCAAGAGCGTTGTAGATATATGTAGGGGTCAACGACAAAGACAAATGCCGCGCGGGGGCTGAGCGCTGAGGGAAGGCTGACATTAGTAACCAGTCGATACCATAGGCTCGGCACCCCCGGGTCCCCATTGTGCGACGGTTCTCCCCACTGCGACCACAGGCCCCATCGAGACCTCAATCTCGGAGCACAGTTCTTATTCGCCTGCGAGCTTGCTTTTTGTGTGTGCCTAGGACACGTTGGTGGGAGCCAGAATATTGTGGCTGGCCGCGGAGCTTAGATGAGATGACTGAGTCCCACGGCGCCGCAGCGGTCCAGGGCGCTAGGCTTGAGTTGGCTAAAGACGTCCATACTGAGTCTGCAAGCTACAATTGTCGGCTTGGTGCCGCCAACTGATCGAACAAGTCCCCTCCGGACTCGCAAATTTTCTGCTGCACGGTGGTATCTTTTTCACCGCACAGAGCGCGTGTGGTATTATTGTGCAGAACCGATACGCACGGCCATAGTTTTGGGGTTTACGTTGCTGCCAGTGTAGTTCGATGAGCCCCGGTTGTCGGACATTCAAACAAATGGTCGCCACCCGTTGTTTCTCTTCTCAGGGCCGTCTCTTGTCATTGGGATTCAGCCGTCCCACCCCGTCACCCATCTACGGAGTGCACCACCAAACCGTTCACAGCCTGGGAGCATCATCGTCTCTGCCGAAACCACCCTCACTTCCTAGCCTTACAACACCCAAAGACGCCTCCGCCGCCCGGGATTGGTTGAGGAAGTTCAAAGGATGTTCGATACCCAGAACTGCCGTCGAGCTCGCGTTCTCCCGGAGCTCTGGTCCGGGGGGCCAGGTTTGTCCGTTATCGTGCATGTGGCGTCATCGTGCGTTGAACCCTTGATGACCAACAGAACGTCAACAAACTTAATACCAAGGCCACCGTGCGGTGTGCCCTCGACTCCATATGGATACCCTTATGGTCGCAAGGGGTCCTCCAGGAATCGGTCAGTTGCAATGCCCCTTTTGCAAGTTGGTTCCAACATATGAATCTGTTATATTGACTGTGATACCACCAGTCATATTTCGTCAAATCATCACGTTCCATCCTCATGACATCCAGCATTCATCGCTCACAGGCGCTCAATGTTGAGGACTGTTTGTCGAAGGTCCGAACACACTGCCTTCTCAATGACTCCAACATCTGGCTTATCACCGCGCAGCTACACGCATTGATCTGTGACGCGGCGTCAAAGCCCATCCAGAACGAACCATCAGAAGAGCAGAAGGAACGCGTGAGGGGACTAGAGCGAGCTGCCAGCGTCCAACGTCGGTTGCAAAAGGATAGACGGAGCCAGACCAAAAATCTGAGGGCAAACTTCAAGCTGGATCGGGAATAGCCTGCGGTTGACCCCGTTACCGATTACCCGTAATGCTATGTGACCGACCATAGTGCATCATCCACTTGCACGAATGCTCACCTTATTTTAGCCGAAGAATGGGGAGAATGTCAAAATGGATATTTGTGACGCAGTAGAGACGATCCAAGTGGCGAAATCTGGCCCTGCACTGTTGTTCGTGACAGCAGTGCGCACCTTCCCGCCTCGTGCTGAGGGCCATCCTTGACATCTGGCGCCCGTGACCCGTCGACTAGCGTTAGGGGGGATCTCACCAGACCGATCACGTGACCTGTTCTCCACTTTACGATCGCTCCAACATCCGGACGGGACTGGGATGGGACCGTTTGCGATAGGTGAATCACTTCGCCTGTCGCTGAGGAAGCCCTAGACAAACCCTTTCATTACGCCATCGCCACATTCTCCCCTCATTAAAGGAGACCGCAAGGCGCACTATGGCCGTATCGAACCTATCCCCCCGCGAATCTTTGAGAATGCTGCACGGTTATTGGCCCAAATCAACACTAGCTGAAGACTTCAAGGCCGGACTTCTCGAGTTAGTTGGAACGGCGGTGTTCCTGACCCTGGCATTTGGTGGAGTGCAAAGCTCGCATGCGGTTGACGGCTCCACCCTCGAACGCACGCTCTACATTGCGACCTCCTTCGGCCTAAGCCTGCTTGCGTCTGCATGGCTATTTTTCCGCGTAACAGGTGGTCTATTCAACCCGAATGTCAGCCTCGCGTTGCTTCTTGTTGGGTCGATTGGCCCGATGCGTTTCGCTCTCTATTGCATCGCGCAGCTGACCGGCGCGATCGCTGCTGCGGGGATTATACGCGCGCTTACAGCCGGCCCAGTCACATACGAGTGCGTGGCCCTCCATTCGGCTTTCTTCATCATTCTGATGCGGTCACTAGCACTGTGCTCTCACCGAGCATCAACCGTGCGCAAGGCACGTTCATTGAGATGTTCATCACCGCAGCGCTCTGCTTCGCGGTATTGATGCTCGCGGCCGAGAAGCACAGTGCAACGCCGTTCGCTCCCGTATGTCTCTTTCTCACGTAAACGACCTCGCCCTCGCAGATTTTGACTTAAGCGGCCCAGGTCGGCGTTGGTCTCACCTTGTTCGCTTGTCATCTGTTAGTGGCGGGCCGTGCGGGCCGATAAGCAGCCACCCCTGTCGACTTTACTGACACGCCGAGATTGCAGGTTCGCTGTACCCTATACGGGCGCCGCCATGAACACCGCGCGAGCATTCGGACCAGCAGCTGTGAGGGGTTTTCCGAACGACACACACTGGATCGTACGTCTCGTCTCCGTCATAGCTGCCCGCCTACGGCCCCTGAACCCACACCGCTCCCCGCGCAATACAGTACTGGCTGGGCCCGTTTCTCGGCGCACTCTTGGCCACTGTCTTCTACATCTGCCTGAAACAGTACGTCATATATTCTGCGTCTGTTTCGCGAAGGTCTGGGCCCTGACGCACACTGTGTCTATCTGTTTCTACCGCCTCATCTTTACTTACAGCTACAGGTACTGGACCCTCAACCCCGGGCAAGAAGCGACGGAGCCAGAGCTGTCGCCACCAGACCCCGTCAGTGTCATACGCGCCGAGAAGCGTGCCGCGACGAGCAGTGCCGTGTGATGCGTGCAGAGGAATGAAGACCGCTCTAGGACACCCCGCTCGGCTCGGGGCCATCCCACATGCTTCTGCCAGCTCGAATGCGAGGCTTTCTTGCTACCATGTGTGCCCGTACACACCACCCCACGTCATCTGCATTTTGTATCGTGCTCTGTATTCAGTCTACAACAGTGTCACATTAGTTAGCACCCTTTGCTTAATTTAGCAATCAGTCCCACGGCGAGAATGAATTACCGACATCTGGCCACGGTGACGGGTTCTCTGGCATCTTCGGACCATCCATCATACATGGCTGAGTGAGCATGATACCCGGGCATTCGTCTATCTGCATGCGTAGTTGCTGACACGCTACGCGTCTCCGCAAAACCCGGGCTTTCCGAACCAATTTTGCCGCCCGAACTGTGGAGATGGCGTCGCGGCGCCAGGATGTGGAGATTGGATGGGTAACCGCTGGGCATTGGACCCATCGGCCATCTTACAGTCGCATCAGTGCTCACACGCCCGCGCTGCCGTGCCCTATGCATTGCTGCCGTTTGGTCAATACGTTCGAAAGCTTGCAGGGCGGCCCTGGTGCCCAGGCGCCGCGCGGCCTGTGTAGTGTGTCTGGGATCGGGTGATCTGTTGATCACCTCAATTTGTACATATCGTGATTGGTACGACACAGCGTGAGGGTATACGTGGGTTACGAACTACAACAGCAATTAGACGATGGATACGGTACGGCGGGAAGTTATCGACCAGCGACAGGGTCGTCATCATCAACATCATCAGCGTCAGCGTCAAAGGGTCATCAACACCGCCATGCGCAAGCCCGTGCTTAGCCATCCACCGACACAGGTGCACACATGTGCGAGTAGCGGCGCGGCGGCACAAGGTAGCGTGCAAGCCCGCGGCCTGCTTTACGCCGCGTGCATGGGCGGAGAGCCCGATGCGGAGCCCGCGAGGCGCTTGCGGATTGGCGGCTCCTGCGGATCGGGACATCAGCATCGACGTCCGACAACACGGAGAGAGCTGCTGGCTCACCTCAGAATCCCACGTTCGTGCATGCTTCCGCGCAGGCGATCCGCCTGCGCTGGTGCTAGCGCTCGACGTATGAGGCGACCCTGCGTCCTCGCGTTCACGGTCGTCCCAGGCGTATGCGGAACGCATTGGTGGTGGTGGCGGCGCAGAGTAGGTGGGATAGCGGGCGTGCTCGGGGTCGTAGGAGAGCTTGCGAGGATACGCTGGCGGGCCTTCTGGGACGCCGTCAACGCACGCGCACCCGGGGAATGGGCAGTTCGCACCTTGCGGGCGCGGGTGCTGACGCAGAACTAATGATACTGGCGGAGTGTTAGCCAGTGAGCCGCGGAGATGGTCGGAACGGCGTACCAATGTGGTCCCGGCGGTCTTCGAGGACGGCCACGTCTTGCAGTGCCCGGCGCTCTGCTTCAAGCGAAGCGGTGTAGGCAGCGAAGGAGTCCTGGGTGGCTTTTTGTGCGCGGCGCAGAGCACTGCGGGCGCCTTGAAGGTGGATGCCTACGACGAGAATAAACAACAAGCCAAAATCGAGAGGTCTTCCCACGTACTGGAAGATTCCGCCTCTTCTTCAAGTGACTTGATGCTGCCTAGGCGGGGACTAGACTTCATTGGCGCCGGGTAGGAGACTGCGGAAACGGGACCAGTGTAGCGCGAGACCGAACGCTCTATGACAGATGAATGAACGGAGGAAGGACGAGAAGCGAGGGCGCGACATACCGTGGGGGATGTGTCTGCGGTCGCCGTCCCATCCGTCGTCGTCCGAGGCTCCGTCGAGGACGGAGTCGTCTGACGGCTCTGGTGATTCTGAGGGTGGCGGCGGAGGGAGCCGGGCGGGGGCATTGTAGCGGTTCTCAAGGAATGCCTTGCGGAGGCGGGGATTGTGCGGGATGCCCGCAGCCTGGCGCTCGATGAACTTGCGCAGGAAGGTGAGCTCGACGTTGTCGGGCATGACGTAGGGCGGACCCTTGATGTCGCCACGCTGCATGAGCAGCTCGAGGTGAGACATGACCTTGTCCTTGAGCTGCTGGAGCCACTCGTGCAGTTCCATGTGGTCCTGATCGGCGATGGGGTCGTAGTCCTGCCGTCGGCGAGCCTTGCGCCAGTAGGTCTTGGTTAGCTTGAGGGCATGGTTGACCTCAGCATCCAGGGCACGGTACCACTCAGTGGCTTGTCTGTTGAGCAGGACGGTGAGGACGCCGGGCTGGACGCGGAGCTGGATGAGGCTGCGGCCGTCGCTGTTGGGAGGGGAGAGGACACCCTTCTGTCCTTGGTTGCCTCGTGTAGCGCCGCGAGAGACGTTGCCGAGTTCTGGCCAGGGGAGGTCGTCGGTAAGCATAGTGGGTTCGGGGGAAGATTGGACAATACGAGAACATCTTGGTCGATTTATAGATTAACGGTATGCTAGAGTTCCGAGGGCCTGGAGAGCACACAACTACAATATGTAAGCCGGAACGATCTGAACATCACATCACAAACAAGCCGACTCGCAATTCTATTCTCCCAGCCTTCCTGAATCTTGCACGCTAAACCCACCGTAATCCCATCCGAAACAGTAACACTCGATATCTGTCGCGAAACCCACAGAATATCCCTCCTGCTCCGTTTCGGCCTGGCACCCTCTAATTTCGAAAACGGTCAACCCCGCAGTGGTCTCCGGTGCATCATCTCCAGCCAACCCTCTTCTTTCCAGGTTTCACCAACTGCGCCATGACTCCGCCGATCCACGCCGCCTGCCCTCTGTCATTGCAACCTGGTCACTAACAACTTCCTTTGATCACGACGCTGATATAGTACTGTGGGGAACGGCCGCCTTGCTCCCATCACTCCTCAATTCTTCCGCGGCAGGAACGCTATCCCATGTCATCTCACCCTACTCGGGATCTTACTCCCGCAGAATGCCCAACAATCTCTCCGCGCGCTGATCTCATTCCTCGACGCTGATCCTGCGGTCCAGGCTCCATCCCGCGTGGCTGCCCATTCCACATCTTCTCTACTCACGCGAACCACCCTTCCAGACACATTTAAGTAAGCGATATCACTTTCTATATGGATTGATAGCCATCCTATCTCGTCGATTGGCCATATGATCATGTAGGCACCTCGCGTGAACTGGCCCTCCGTTTGTACACGGCGCGTGGCCCACGCCGCGCCCTTCAGTGTCACTATTCCAGGCGGGCGCTTACATTTTCGGATGCTTTTCCCTTTGTCACGTCAAAGTACTTTACTACCCAACGATCGGAGATTCGATGTTGAAATTCCTTTCGTGACGGCATTCTTCGCCGTGGCTGTGGAAAATCAGGCATCGCCCGCGCACCCATATACATACACACACCGCGCGTTGTATCCTGCTGGCTTCTGCCGTTAGAATGACTGTGGGCGCAACAGTCCGTCATTTCTTGCGAAAAGGGAACACGACGTGAGAGAAAGTTGCACCCGGCACTACCGTCTTCTGGAATTTCTCGGTCTTCCCCATACAGCAGCACTCCAGCGCAGCTGTCATGATTCGTCGTCCTTGGGGCATGCAGTGCACCCAATCTCCACGAAGGTTCCCGTCTGGCACGGCGCACGGTAGCCACCAGCTATGTATTGGCTGGCCGCACTCGGAACCGCCATGCCCTGCGGAGTGCACAGCAGTTTGTGCGGCGCGTAGACTTCGTCGGCGGAATAGGGGGGCAGGTTGCGTGGAGCACAGCCCCCTTTAATGCAACTTAGACTTAGGTAGCACTGAATGATGGATGATTTTGTTGGAGAATTGGAGGAAGCTCGTATTTTGATCGCAGTTAGAATGGTCTAATGATCAGGAATCAGATCCAGTCCTACTCTTGACCAGCGGCCAGCGATCCGGACGCAGTCGGCACCGCCTCTAGGGCTACCCTGGGAACGATGACAAGCCTTATTCTCCTCTGTGTATTGCATGCTCGATGGCATCCCGCCGGCGCGGGATCAGCCAACGCGTACTTATCTACAGCGCCCGGGACACCCTTTCTTGACAGTTCGAAGAGGCTCTGCAGCTAGTGATGCATTTTATACGGATATAGAATCCGTACAGTGGCCATTGTGTCGATCTTCTTTCTGCTGCTCTCACGATCTCCACTACAGCGTGGGCTGAGCTGGCCAGGGGCGAGGACCAATGCTGACACGGGCTGGTCAATGATTATCTCCAATCCAGGAAGAGTATGTGTTTCCCGTGGTCGCCGGAACGGTGCGAATCCACGGGGTTCCTAAGCATCAGAACATGCCGCCGTCATGCAGGGTTCTGGCTTAGCGCGCTGCCGAAACGGCTGCGCACTTGTCGAGCAATCACCGGGGCGCCGCGGACAGCATGTGTAGAGTAACTTTCAACGCAGTGTGGCGTTCACATCGGCAATGCACCTGCGCGTCTCTCTTGTGTTCTCCAAAAAGCTGTCCTTGTGCAGAGATTGGAGTACTTAGACCATGCAAGAGCTTACGGTACGGGCTTGCGCGGGCAGCGTAAGCGCATATATGAGATTCTGTTGGGTACATGCCAGAAGCGCCGAGGAGACCTCGCTGCTCAGGGACGTCAAGCGTACGTATGTAGATATGTCTTCGATGGGGCTATTTTACCGCGGAGACATAAAACAGCATGGAAGAAGAACATGGAAATGTACCAAATAGACGTACAATGGGGTGACGGTATCCTGCGATTGCGACTCGGACTCGTTGCCGCGTATTCTAATAGGCTCACAATGCCAGGAAGAACTACCTGCGGAGGAGAACCAACAAGGAAACAACCAGATAGGCTGGAAGGGCCGTTTTTCAGGGCAGCCATGTGGTACAACAAGGAGCAGCGTCTGTGGCTTGTGTTCCTCGCAGCATCAAAGGACAGCTTCGGTTTATTGTCGCCGCGCCGCGTCATAGCACTCGTGGCGCACCCATTCGTATTGTATTGCGATCGCCGGAATATCCCAGCACCGGCCTTGGCGTCCAAATGCTACGTAGAGGCCGAGTCATCTGCACACAAGTTCTGGGAAATTCAATACGTTGGTCAGAGATGCTAGGGTCGAGGATACTTCGTAGGACGACGTACCTGGTCGCTTATGCCTGGGCGCTTTCATGCCCAGAACCACCCATCAGCTCACTGTGTAACGTCCAACCTAAGCTGGAGGTTGTCGTTCAGACAACACTGTGTGCCGCAGCCGGCCTTCCTCTTTTCTGAGCGGTAGTGCGGCTAGAAAACGAAGGCGACATGAATTCCCCGGTCGTGACACCGGATAAATTGAGATAATCATAATCCTCAATGGGGATCATGTCATTTAAAGTGAAGCGCTCGCGGCTCGCGAAAACACGAGCTCAAGATCGCAGCAAGTGGCCCTGTATTGTCAAGGAGGCATGCCAGGGCAGTGTACGAGGAGCATCGCGGGGTGGGACGGGGGGTCATCGCGCCCTCGGCATCATGTGGGTCGGTTGTTGAGCGAGGCGGCGACTGAAGTTGAAACTCCTCCTGGGTCACGATCATGAGACAAGAGAACTCCAGAACTGCAAATAAGTCCATTAGCACATTACAAAGAACGGGAAAAGAGAATATGCGAACCAGATACCATCAGCGTGTGTACACGCGATGTCGCCACTCCAAATGACCCGCTGTCTAGGTATATGCGAGCATATGGCGAGATCGTAGCAAATAGCTAGTGCTTGGTGGCGCTCCGAGTCGGACAGGGATCACATACGCATTTACGCATTTAGATGAATCCGTAGAGGACTGAGACGTGCTGTGCATTGCCACCAAGGACGTGATGGTCGCCGCGGAAAGTTTGCTTCGATGCTTCCTGCACAGGAAGATCACGGGCTATGCGATCATCTGTCTCATGCCTCAGGTGACACCGCGCGCATGTATGGGTTTGCGCATCGATCACGAAGTGCTTAGCTGACCTGATTTGCAACGTCGAGCTTGACAAACATTGGCTGGAAAGCTTTCAGACAAAATGACAGATGGCAGGAAAAGGAACACTAGCTTTACATAAGATATCCGGTATTTGAGGCTATTATCCATCGCAAAAGGCTCCGATAGGTAACTGTGGTTTGGGGGAGACATGGTTCGCCGCCGATGTCACGAAAAGAAGCGTCGAAAAACTCTGCGTGCTGGATCTTCCCCACGTATCACATGCAATAAGATGTGAATGACATGACCACGAGGTCGGAGGGACCGTCGTTAGAGTAACAATGTTATTCTGCTGTGCAGTTGCTGACACAAGGCAGATAAAATTGTCCAGGACTGGAGGTTCTCTAAATGCCCACTGAGTCGAGATCTCGGCATCAGGGGCGAGGGAGATCAGCAAGAGTGCTGCTGGCAGTGGGAATCGAAGTCAGCCTTGCAGCCATACCCGGAATCTCGCACGGCCATACCTCAGTTCTCGTTTGGTATGATGTTGTGATGAACAAACCTTGAGCACTGGCGTTCCAAAATTGCGTTCTCTTCCACTCTTAGGGAACAAACAATGATAAGAGAAGGTGTGTACATCCCTACACGGTCGATGTATGAAGACATCGCAGGTCATGAGTTCGACGCACATAATGAAGATTCCATTGGACGTCGCAGGTTCCTGCATTAATTACCTCCGATCAACCTTCCGCTCACATCGAGAGCTGGCAGTGCGGCTCCATGTGAGAGTGTCCCAGGGCGTGTAGGACTGCCTAGAGAAGTCGGAGCGATCATTTTTCTCGTGGCACCGTCGGTGAGCACCGTACATGTCGGAGGAATGGAGATAGCTGCCCTGGCCGGTGGATGAGAAGTTCAATCCAGGAGGACAAGAAATGATGTGGCGAGCGCCCGTCCTGCACCAAGGGAACAATGCCAATTTGTTGTACCCTGAACCGCCACGCGCGACGACAAGCCTGCCTTATTCCGGAGCCCGACTGGCCAGGTCGAAAGTGACTAGTCTGTGAAACAAGCAGTGTTTACACTACCTTCTATAGAGGTACATCCTTTGAACTTAGTTCATGGGAAACAAGAAGCTGGTGCCTGTCATATTGTTCGATAGATGGCGGACGAAGTGCGGGAATGAGCGTCCGGGTGTAACTTGTCACGGTGGCGTTAGAATCCCGGCACGAGGTTCGTTTTCATCACGTGATAGACCCACCGGAAACATGAGGAATTGGAGAAAACATAGCGAAGCCACGTTCAGGATACAGGCGGCTGGTAGCTAAACATATCAGATATGACGGTGATATATCCATCACAGAGAGCTGTTGTATATGTAACACATCATTAATGAGAAGTTATAATGAGCCCCGCCAAGATATCTTACAGATCAGCATCGACTCGTCGGTCGCACCTTCAAGAACCGCTGACAATAATCAACAGGGGGAGACGGCTGAGGCTCATCGCCGCGCGCATGGAGTGTGTTTGAACTAACCTGCTTCCCTCACTATGAGGGCGCATCAGCACATTGCACTTCGCGATGGAGCTGATACGTACTCAAGTATTCAAGAATAGCACCTCTGGCGTCTGGTGTAAGGATGACAGCATTTCGCACAAGCAGCATACATGCGCGCGAGTACACGTCGCCATTCGTACTACGTGAAGTTCTGTACTTCGGGAACACTAATGTATGCGAAGAAAAGAAATATGTCACTGTCCATTGCAAAGCGTCGCTGGGTCAAGTCAGGGAGTTAGGGTTATTTTAGCTGCCGCGGCAACAATGCCCATCCACTCGATGAGTTGCGTCGTATGGCGTTTGGAGTTAGTGCTTCGCGAGTATAACAGTCGGAGCCCCAGTGGTCCTATCGTATCGGCGCTAGCGGCGCAATTTGTGGTCGTATCAACTTGTCAATAGTTGGCGAGATCGCCGTTTGCGACCGCAACAATGACCATCTGACGGCTTCCTGATCAGTATAGGCGGGTTTTGCTGCGTGGGGTTGTAACTCATGGGCGAAAGTCCGGATCTATGATGTTGAGACTGTGAAGAAAGCCATGTTCAGCTGGAATGATGATGCAACAGCAGAGCCATCAAACGGAAAGAAGCAGATGGTTGCCAGCCTAGTGTATTAGTCGCGCGTGATTGTGATCAACAGCATCATCAACAGAGTCCTAACTAGACAGTGTGCAGAAGAGTCGATTCTGTGATGTTACGCTTGATGTGTGGAGTGGACATCAAGCTAGGTTGCTAGATTGTGAATGACTGAGGCCCAGGATCAGTCCTCACGGAAGAGATTATACAGTCACACGCTTCAGTAAAGCCTTCTGTACCATGCGGTGAGAAAACAACATTTATTATCGACATCCATCCATGCTTCCAAACGAGCGGGTGCGCGTGCTGGAGGCTGCGATAAAGGCTACGTGCAGGTAGCGAAGCAGGCGCCAAGGAGGGATATCACCATCATTGCAGCCTAAGGATGGAACACGGTCTCAGCAGGCTGACGGAGCCTTGCGAAAGCGAACACTGTCTCACCTCGTGGCATTACGCGAAGATAGGGATCGCGCCTTGTGTTTCGTCCATTGTCCAGCCCTGGCCTTCAATATGAAGACTTATATGCAAGCGATCGCAATGGGAAACAGGGCAATGCCATTCGTGTCGTTCAATGATCGATGGGACCACCGCCTTCTGCTTGCCCTTGCCCTTTGAGCGCCTCTTGGCTTGTGAAATGGCGACAGGGGGAGATGGAGCAGGGGCAACGGGAGGAACAGGAGGCGCTCCCCGCCGCGGAGATTGGGGTTGGGATGGTGTCTGTAATGGAAGAGATGATGGCGCAGAAGGATACGCTACATGACCTGCGGTGTTGCGCGGTCGCAGGCGGGAACGCATGCAGTTATATTCGCCAAAGGAGGCGGCACCGGTGGGAGTATCAGCTGGGTGGGCCGGCTCTAATAGCGGCTCGAGAGTGTGGGCCTTCTCGTTGGGTTGCGCAGTGGATGTACTCAAATCCGGGGAATTTCTGGCGTCCGTACCAGGTGTTCGAGGAGTAGGCTGTGCTTGAGCTACGGCAACGGAGTCACGACACTGTGACTGGTCATCAGGAGACTCGTCGGTACAAGGAGGCTCTAGGCCGGGGGCTGGTTGTGGCTTCATCAGTTCCGTAATACATTTACCATCGAGTATATGACCGCAGAGTAAGCTCCAGAGTCGCCGATGTGTCCGTTCTTCGTCTGACATCCTGCTTCCGGCCAGCACTAGGGGGTCTAAGCAGCGCGCACAGGCTAGCGTATTCATGTTCTCGTTGGGTGCGGAAGACGACCCTGCGGCATTCGAGCTTGTACTGGGCTCCGCATCAACATCGATGACGTTGTCGGAGGGTGAGGGTGACTCGAAATCGTGTGTAAATCCGGGAGCAGAGGGGTATGGGTGAGTGTAGGCAACGCGATATTCGTGTGGGACACGCCTGTGAGGCATCATTAGGGCTTCGCCGCCGACATGCAGGCCGTCTTGTGCGCCGACTTCGGAAAACGCCAGTGCGTCCATCCTCTCCTCTTCTGTTGGATCGCCGAAAAGCCATGTAGGGAAGATACGTCCGATGGCCTGCGAGAGGAACCCATGGCGGTGCTGTATCCCACGGGAGACACGGAGGTGGTCAAAATACCGTTGACGCGCCAGAGCCTGCGTCTGACGATTCCGAGCTACCCGAGCCTCACTCTGCGGAGTTAAGGAGATGAAGCCGCCTCCCAACGCCATCACAGGGAGGTGATGAGAGGGCGGCGCGGCCGCGAGAGGGGGATGCGATGCTGGTCTTGTCACGTGCGCTGCCATGGCTCTCTCAAACTCCATGGGCTCGGGGTTGGGGCGGATGACATCTGTAGGAAATGCTGCAGGCGGACGTCGCGCGCGGAGGCGGGGAGGTAAAGGTGGCACTGGCGGAACCCGAGTGCTCCGAACGGGCGGCGGGGGAGAGCGCAGCCGGCCACCTTGGGATGTCCAGATTAGGACTATTTATTTACGGAAGAGGACATGGCGCGCTCACCTATGGGCCGGGGACGTGTGGATGGACCCGGTTCTACCTCATCGTCGCTGTCCAATACAATGATTTCTGAGACCTGGTCTCCGGAAGAACTTCTGGGTAGCCGTTGCCGTCGAGGCTGAGGTTGAAGCTGCTCGTCCTCGAGCTCGTCGACGTCAATGACTTCACGATGTGTACGGCGCTGAGGGATATGGGAGCCCGATGTTCCCGCTAACACAACAGACATTCCCTCCAGTGTGAGTTCTGCGAAAGTTGCGTCGTGGTGGCTGTTGTTGGTGTCGGTGTCGAAGATGTGCGACACTGCGAGTGAGGAGAACGGCGCTCCAGTGCACCGGCACGTGCCACAATGTTACGTAATTAGTGCACGGACCACACCCTCAGCTTATAAAATTTCTCTCCCGAGTATTCTTCTCCGAACTTTTGGTATCCGGGACAATGGATGGATGATCCTTGTGAGTGAATCTTGTCTTGGTGTCTTCAACACACTCTTTCGTGATGACTCCATTCTCTTCCCCGTCTTATACGACCATGCCGAGGAATAGAGCTGTCTGTTCGCAACAGACACGCGTTCTTCGGAACGCAAAGTGTGCTTGCCAGTACCATTTCGTCTGACCTATTCGTTCTTCTTGTCAACATTTGTCACCTTATACTCATTGTATTTCTTAGGGCTTATGGGCTTTCGTTTTACCCGCCTAATGGGAGCCATTCTTGGTGAGTGTCTGGCCTGCGTTGATAACTTTCTCGCGCTGCCTAGAAGATGAAACAATGCCGAAATTCGCAGTTTCCACTCTAGTGCCCTCCTGCAAGGAGTACTCCCCCGATTCCGAACGTTCATACTTCCCCTCTTACTCGCTGAACCCATTAGTTGAGTGGAGTGTGGACCGCCTTCCTTCGGGTTGGTGCGCTGGCGCTAGGTGGGGGTCGGCACAATGAGGGTAATAGTCCTTCCTATGGATGTCTGACTCTGGCAGCGCGAGGCGTATCTTTGTTGACAACAAATGACTGACCATGGTTTATTCCAGATTTGTGGTTGTAGTCGTCACCAGATGCATGTTTGTCTATGTAGTCTAACTTGTGTTTGCCAATTAAAAATAAATCTACCTTCTCGGTAATGAAGTCTTCCCCGTCAGCACCAGGTGTATGTGAGGCTCGAGAAGTCTCGTTCATCCTCATGTGTTCCTAGCGTTCGATATAACGACATCTGCTCAGTTGGGGACTCCGTGGCTAAATGTAAGCTTTCTCGTGAACCTTAACCCTGAGTCGGGATCCCGCGCCGACCGCCGTATGTGCCAGAGTTAGGTTCCCTCGCGGCATCGACGACGACGACAGACACGCCTCCTTGGACTCCGAGGTGACAACGAACGCGGTGTCAGGTTCGAAGCGGAAATGTCTACCGCCACAGGAAAGGCCGATGGGCAACAAGAACGCAGTGTCCATGCGTTGCTCCCATTTCTCCAAACCCAGTCTCAAACCTCCCTCACTCGTCTGTACCAGCGACCCTCTTCATGCCTCGCCATATTTCGGTATGCTTGGGTGCGACTATCCCTTCTCGGCGTGCTCTGATATACCCGAAAGTCTTTTGGGAGCCGTAGAACGGCAACTTGTCATGAACCTTCTGTGGCTTGAGACGGCTATTCCGACATCTACCATGTCTTCCTGGGTGACAAAAGAGGGGAAAACGTGGGCACCATATCCACTTTTCCATTTGGCTAGATGAAACTCCGGTCTTG